>NW_019380359.1:919466-1013782 GCF_000648655.2 Copidosoma floridanum | reverse complement strand
TATATATTAGTTGTATAGTTATTTAATAGCATTACATACATGACGTCATTACATTTGTTTATTCTTAAAAATTAAAAAAAAGTATGTAAACTTTATTCTGTGAAATTGCCCACTAATAGAAAAATGCAAAGTTGCCTAATCAGAACATTTTTAATTATTTCATTTTGTTAAAGATAACATTAGTTTTATCGTGAAAATACTTACAACACAATTATACACTTAGCACTTCATAACCACCATGCTACGCGTGCCCTACCCTATGCCACCTCGTGCCCTCTGATGAGGTAACTGGAGCAGTGTTTAAACTTATTTTGAAAAATAATAAATAAATAAAAATTTTTCCGTCAATAATAAATAAAAAAAAATATTTTTTTTACATCTACTAATTTTAAGCAGCTGCTTCTATTCATTTCTATTTTTTTAGTTGCATATTTACAGTCTCTTAATGCAATGTGCAACTATAGTTAGGGTGCCACATCTGCCCTTCTCTCCCCTACATATGTTGGAGACACTACTATAAGAACATGGTGAACCACTATAGTGTAATCGCGTTAACTGACAAAAACATGTTAAACGTAATAAGTAAGGCATAAAAAAATAAATTTTTTTAAATTTCACATTTAAAAAAAATTCATTTTCGAGATAGACACCTCATTTTTCGACAAAAAATAACATCGAATTCTTATTTATTGACTTAGGAAACGTAAAACATTACTTGAATTAACCACAATGATTCTGTGGTCACTAACTGATATTTCTATATAAGCTTATTTTTGGGGGTATTCCGTTTACTAGGAAATCTTATCTCTTAAAGTGCTAAAATATGCAGGGGTTATAATAAAAATACCTGCAATAACAATAAGATCATCCCAAGTGTCTCTAACACAGCTAATTAGATTTTAACTTTCTGTCTTTGTCCGAATAAATAAAACTTCACTAAAAATAAGTGTAAATTTTGTTAACGAAGTAGTTATTTGTAAAGTTAGAAATGAATAATTACAATAAGTAGCAGTAGGACCATTGTTTAGAAGAACATTATAGAGCGGTCTTCTGATGAGTAAACTGTTACTTAGGAATTAAGTGAAATTATAAAATAATTTTAGGGTAAAAGCTTGCTTTTTAAATTATGATTACTGTATTAACTGAGTGAACATTATTTTAAATAAACTGTAAATTCAATGTATCCTATTTCATTACTTAATAGTCAATATTTAAGTTATAAGTATTTCTGGACTGCTATGATTTTATCTTCAATAACATAATTTATCGGTAGTTGATGATAAAACTATAAAAAAGTGTTAACCAGTAGTTTTAACCTCTCATGCGATGTACGGAAATCCAAAGTCCAAATATATACGATGAAAAAAGTTTTAATTAATTAAGAGGACAAAATTCATAGCAAGACAACCTTTTTTCCTACACCTGACTTTATTTACAGCCAAAGCAAGAGAAAAAAGTGCTCAGACGCTTTTTAGTGACAGAAAGATCAGTACAGAAGTGAATCATGTATGTGTGAGTAAAATCCTATTTAATGTAAGATCACTGGCATATTTGACAAAGTGGTCAGCCCATCGCATGTATTATTAAAGTTATAAATTTTGAGATAGTAACCCAAGTTAGCCAATGAAATAATGTAAATATCTCATGGTTTTTAAAGCTCAGATTACAGGGCTGCTAAGTTTTAATAACTCGAAAAATAATTGATGCTCACATAGGTATTCGGACCGTGGGACCGTGCAACAATTTGAAAGAGCGCCACCACTGGTGATAGTCGAAGTCACTGGACCGGAGATAGAGCATGGAAGTGACAATTTCTCTTAGTCTAGACAATTTATGCAAGTAATAATGTATTTTTTATTATTTCTCATAACCTTATTCATTTTTCTTTAAACGAGCGTCACAAAAAATATATAACCTCAAGGCGTATTAAAAAAAACAATGAACTAAATGATGATTGAGAATTCATTATTACTTGTACAAATATCTTCCAACTCAATAGATTTGAAGGATTAAGTTATTAAATAGAAATTGCCACTTACTTCTATGAATTATCTCCGGTCCAGTAACTCCGACTATCGTAAGTGATGGAGTTCTTTCAAGCTATTGCATGGTCCCAATTGCGACTGAGATTACCGTATCGAATAAAAACCTTTGCCTGTTTACCACTGTAATAAAAAGTTATGTTTACTTTATTTTAAGAGAAATTTTACTGGTTGCTAAATTAAGTAAAGACTTTTGCATATAACTACAATTCAGTTTATTTTGATGTCTAATTCATCTTACCAATATATAATGCAAAGTCACACAAACCGTTGTAATCGCTAACCACGGAAACTACTCAATCGGTTTTGCTAAAATTTTGCATACTAATTCTTCATGATTCCGAGATGGAGTTCGCATATTTTTTTCTTGAAAAAGTTAAAAACAATAGCTATAAACAAGCTCAAAGTTTTGCTTAAATAAGCCAGCTTTGCGCTTTAGTTCAGTAGAATCCGCTAGGCAGCGTCGAGGTAAAATTGAAGCAACCCGTAATCAAAGATAGTGAAGAGTGGTTATAAGATGCCCCATCGGGTAGACAATCATCGCAGTCAATCATCGGCACTTCACCAAGAACAGAGGAGTTCGTCGTGAAGCTGGTAATCCCATCTACCGATGACACTTTTCTTTCATGGGCAAGCGAAATAAATCGTGTCTTACCCCGGATCCCCAAAATGCCGAACACAATGCTACAATAAACGAGTGCCACGGGAAAACAGGCGTTCGGAACTTCAATGTCTCCGGTGGAATACCAGAAAACTAGCCAGAGAACAACCTGCTGCAGCACTTCAGAGTTATGTAGCCGTACTATAGTCTGCATGGCCTGGTACCGTCAGAGAATTTCCTACTTTAAATGCGAGCCAGGGATGACAACCCTGAAGTGTACGGGCAGCCACAATAAAATCTCCTTAGTGGTCGTCCCAACGGCTTATCTACAGAGAAGGTACTCTCCGGACCCCCTTCCTGACTAACCATGAACGGTTGGTTATCCGGGAAACGACCTGAAGACGAGATATTCTTTGATTAGTGTCGTACCTCCCTCCTGTACGGTCTCCGTACACAGAGACTCAAAGGATAAGTGCCAAGCTACCTACAGCTGGCTCTTCATCATCAAGAATAATAATAAGGAATGGCAGGAAGTTTCCCCACTGGCCCTTTTCAGGGCCATTATAAGTATTTAAGTTCTCTACTAAATCATCAATCTCATCAGTTCTCTTATGGGCCACCTAAGTTCAAATTACCTTGCCAACTAATACATTTTTACTATGATTTCCGGAGACGATTCGTCCACTCAAAGACTATGTAAAGCCGGCCACTATTAAACCAAGTCAGTTGTTCACGGGCAGACGTTACGAGCAGAGTTGTTCGTCACAAGGCTGGGAACCCCGGTGACCGACGACCCTATATTACTCTCTCAACTTTAAGTATTCAACCTGGAATCACCGATCCTCTCAAGGTCTGCGCTGACAGAGCCTAATAGCTATGAAGAAAAAATAATAAACGTGAGTCAACGGGACAGTTACCAACGGGCAGGCATCATGAACCAATCTTTTCACCTTAGATCACCAAAACAACTGAGTCTGAAAAAAAGGTGCTTTCGACACCATCTTTGAGGTTATAACAGGAGACGTTGGGAAAGAGCTTTAGAACTAGCTCCAAAGCTTCAAACCCTGAGTTATCCTGGTAGTCACGTTTGCTGGAAACTTCAGTCAAGAAAGACTTTACTTTACAATAAGCTCATCGATCCTTTTCAGGTTCATCGGACGTCAAACTCCCTTGCCAACAAATATATTACAACCTAATATAGTGGAAAAAAATAGTCTTTAGGTCTTACAAGAGTCTCAATATGCCAAAAATCACAAGAAGTCAAATTAGAAGGAAAACTTCAAATGCATCTTATGAATACAATCTTAGGCGTCAAGAAAATGACGAAAGAATTTATTAAGTGAGAGATCAGCTTTCCACTGTAACCCTCATAGTAATCTCTTGAATTTTTCAGATTTTTAAATAGGTAGAATATGTATTTGTATTTTTGTTGCGATGAATAACGTAGAGATCAAGCTCTACAACTTTGTTGCTCTGGTATTAAAGTTGTGAGATAAGAGGAAAAAATTTTTTAATGATAAATTTTTTGTGAGCTTTGAATCTTTACAGCTTTAAAAAATAGCCCTGTTCATAGATTATACGGAAAAACTGCAAATCAACGGCCTTGAAAGCCAACGATTATTTTATGATATAAGGAATGCATGGTACTTTTCAACATAATTATTTTTTTTTTTCTTTTTACAGCTTTTTACTTGACCAAATGAATTGTATGCATTCCGAACATTTTTTTAATAAGAAGATTGTTGTTCTGAGAAGTGTCAGAACTAGATGTATAATTTTTCACTGATAACGTTTCACATTACATATCAACACACTACGGTGCTCCTTTTAGTAAATCTCGGGCGAAGCCGAGACGGGGGCCGCTAGTTTATTAATAAGTTAAAAATGAAATTTATTTTCGTAGATGATGATTAATTCGTAACGGCTCATTTTTTTTGTATTGGAATTAGAAAAAAATATTTCAACCATTTCACAATTAATTTACTTAGAGTAATGATGAATAATTTGAAGAAATAATGGTGTCATTATGTGTAACTCAAGGTAAACAAGCTAGTTTTTGATTATGATCTCATAAATTACCAGTCTGCAGAAAAATGTATTTTTCATAATACAAACTCAAACATTAGCATGCGTTACTTTTTTTTCATTCAAGACCTAACACTTGGTAACACTTGTATTCATCATATTAATTTATGTATTATCCTCTCAGAAATATAGTAACAAAGTTGCTGTAATATGTCATGAGCTTCCAATAACCATGCATTTTTGGAAACTATGTGGAAGAAAGTTGAAATCGAGAGTCATCAGGTACTGTAAAATAAAATGATATTTTAGAACGAAACAAATGTTTTTTAAGTACATCATCACCTCCAAACATTGTAACATTGAGGACTGCACATATAGTAACAAATAAGGTGTGTAGGTCAACTACTAGATCTATGGGTGGAGCTGCCTTGCTAGTATTTTATCTGTGAAGGCCCAAATAGTAACAACTACAGCGTTGGCTGTTTTAGTAAAAAGTTGCCTGTCGCAAACTTTAGTACAAATATTGACATAGTCTTCAATTCTATGGATTCTACGGCCACTATAAGCCGAACTGTGAACTAACCAGTGCTTTTGATCATGGTGTAAAAAATACATAAGGTTGGCTCTTTAACAACCGAACTGATCAGCCAATCAGAAGGCTTGGAACAAGCGACCTTCTATATTGGATTTTCCACCAATGAGCGTAAAGAGCGCGTTGTTTAACTACTTACACTTTATTGCTGAAGATAAATACAACTCACCTCGAAAAACAGTATTAAATTAAAAGCTTCGTACGTACGATAACGTAAATTAGATTGCCAGAGATAAACAAAAAAACTGACTTCTGATGTTAAAATTCTCATAAAAAGAAAAAAAAAAAAGTTAAATTTGTTTGTTGAAGTATTTAATAAACTTTATGCATTGNAACGTAAATTAGATTGCCAGAGATAAACAAAAAAACTGACTTCTGATGTTAAAATTCTCATAAAAAGAAAAAAAATTGTAAAATTTGTTTATTGAAATATTTGATAAACTTTTTTCATTGTATATTTTACAAATAATCAGATCATTATACAGAATTATATTTATACATAAAACAGTGCACCTAAAAAATTTTGATTATATCATTTATCGACGAAATTTTTTACCCTGTACTCTTGTTTATGCGTAGCAGTAGTTAAACAACGCGCTTTCTACGCTCAATACTGGAAAATTCAATATGTTATGTCGGTTGTTGCAAGCCTCCTGATTGGCTGATCAGTTCGGTGGCTGAAGAGCCCACCTTATGTATTTTTTACACCATGGTTTTGGGAGATTGGTTCGTGATGCTTGCTCGCTGGAGACTGTCCCGTTTTATAAAGTTTAATTTTCCTTCATAGCTGTTAGGTTCTCCCAGCGCAGACCTTAAAGGGGATCGGTGATTCGTGATTTTCCAGCCTTGCGACGAACAACTCTGTTCGTGACGCCTGCCAGTGAATGACTGACTTGGTTTAATAGGGGCCGACTTAACATAATCTTTTAGTCGACGAATCATTTTTGGAAATGGTAGTAAAAATGTATTCGTTGGCAAGATAGTTTAAATTTAGCTGGCTCTTAAAAGAACCATGAGATTGATGGTTAAGTAGGAAACGTTGATACTTAAAGTGGCCCTGAATCTTCGAGCTATTCCTAATTATTATTTTTGATGATAGAGAGCTGGTTGCGGGTAGCTTGACTCTTACCCTTGAAGTCTTCGTATACGGATACGTGACGAAGGGAGGTATGCCGCTGACCAAAGAATATCTCGTCTTCAGGTCGTTCCCCGGATAAACAATCGCTCATCGTTAATCGGTAGAGTTTGCCTAGAGAATACCTTCTCTGTATGGTATACCCTCGGGATGATAACTGAGTAGTAGAAAAAGTAGATAGTCCAAAGTAGAAAATTCTCTGACGGCGCCAAGCTGGATGGTTGAACGGCGACAGAGCTCTGAAGTGTTGGATTAGGTTGTGCTCTAGCTATAGATCCGTCTCCTGGCGTTCCAATGGAGACGTTTCAAACGCCAATTTTTTCCGTGGTACTTGGTTATCTTGGCCTTCCGAGGTAAGAATCAATTCATTTCGCTTACCCATGAAAGAAAAGTGTCATCGATAGCCAGGATGCACAGCTGCACGACTGACGCCTCTGTGCTTGGTATACTGACAATGATCAGCTTTGACAATCTACGACTCGATGGGGAATGTTTTAACCACTCTTCACTATCTTTGATTACGGGTTGCTTCAATTTTACCTCGACGCCGCCTAGCAGATTCTACTGAACTAAAGCGCAAAGCTAGATAATTTTAGCAAAACTTTGAGCCTGCTTATCGCTATTGTTATTAAATTTTTCAAGAAAAGAACTATATGAAAACCATCTCAGAATTATCAAGAATCAGTGTGCAGAATTTCAGCAAAATCAGTTCAGTATTTATCACGGTTAGCGATTACAACGGTTTTAGCGACTTTGCTTTATACATTAGTGAGACAAGCTCCTATCCCCAGATGACCCAGGGCATTTACTGGCCACTTTGTTTATTCATAAACTAAGCGCCTATCATTAGATGACCCAGGGCCCTTACTGGCCAGTTCATTAATTGGTTGAATAAGAAATAACAACGCAAGCGCTTCTTCCCCAATTACCTAGGGGTGCTTACTGGCCACTTTGCTTATTTATAAACTAAATGCCTATCTTTAGATGATCCAGAGCGCTCACCAGCCAGTTTATTAATTGATTAAATAAAAAATAACAACACAAGGGCCTATCCCCTAATCCCGGGCACTAACTGGCCAGATTATTGGTTGATTAAATAGAAAAAAATAACACAAGCACCCATATCCGGACGACCCGGGGCACTTACAAGCCACTTTATAAATTGAGTAAATAAAAAATAATAACACAAGCGCTTCTCCCTAAATTACTTGGGAGTGCTTACTGACCACTTTGTTTATTTATAAAGAAAGCGCCTATCTCCAAATTACCCGGAGTACTTACTGTCCAGTTTATTAATTAATTAAATAAAAAATAACAATACAAGTGACTATATCCAGTCTGCAGAAAAATGTATTTTTCATAATACAAACTCAAACATTAGCATGCGTTACTTTTTTTTCATTCAAGACCTAACACTTGGTAACACTTGTATTCATCATATTAATTTATGTATTATCCTCTCAGAAATATAGTAACAAAGTTGCTGTAATATGTCATGAGCTTCCAATAACCATGCATTTTTGGAAACTATGTGGAAGAAAGTTGAAATCGAGAGTCATCAGGTACTGTAAAATAAAATGATATTTTAGAACGAAACAAATGTTTTTTAAGTNTTGTCAGTTTATTAATTGATTGAATAAAATATAACAACACAAGCTCATATCCCCAGATGTGGCGGGGAGTTTACTGGCCACTTCGTTCATTCATAATTTAAGCGCCTATCCCTAGATGACGCAGGGCAGTTACTGGCCAGTTTATTAATTGATTGAATAAAAAATAACAACACAAGTGCCTATCCCCAAGTTACCCGGGGTGCTTACCAGCCAGTTTGTTAACTAATTAAGTTAAAATTCAATACGCAAGCGCCTTTTATTAGAAGAGTCAGGGCGCTTACTGGACAGTTAATAAATCGATTAAATAATAATTTACAACACAAGTACTTGTAAAGAAGCGACAAGGAAAAATTGTCGGCCCTTATGCCATTAATACATGGTTTAAAAATTAACAATAAGCTATAAAACGTCTTTAGTTTTCTAGGAAGCTTAGGTTTATTTTTTTTTTTTTTTTATCGAATAAGAATTGCTCTTAAGTGTTTTGAGTTTTATCGTAGCATGCCTTTGTTATGTTTGATTATTATTTTTATTGCATCATTTAGCGAGTTAGTGTACCAGATAATTGAGATGTACAGTACTAGTTATTTGTTTTTTTTTTATCATGAAATTGTATACCCATTAAATGCTCTACATTGCCACACAATAAATGGCGTAAAATCGTATCGTTTTTTTTTTTTTATGATCAAGTGGCTAGTAAGTGTCTCTGGTACACTGGTCGTAGACGCTTGCGCTGTTAATTTTTATTTGATTAATAAAACCGTCCTTGGTCATCTGGGGATAGGCTCTTAGTTCATGAACAAAGTGTACAGTAAGTGCCACACATCATTTGGTGATAGGCGCTTAGTTTAATAATGAACAATGTGGCCAGTAAGCGCCCTGGGTCATCTGGAAATAGGCGCTTGCGTTGTTAATTTTTATTTAATCAATTAATAAACTGGTTGGTAACCCCCTGGATTATCTGGGAAGAGGTGCTTGTGTTGTTCATTTTTATTCAATCAGTTATAAAAGTGGGCTGTAAGCGCCCTGGGTCATCTAGTAATAGTCGCGTGTGTGGTTAATTTTTATTCAATCAATGAAGGGGGCTCCTACGACTACTGCTGAGGTCAAAGACAAACAAAAAATAAAGTTTTGTTTTTCAATAAACAAATGTGTCTGAAAATCATTATGATATTTTTAATAACGTATGAAGTGGGAAAAATGATATTTATGTGTGTAGTTTAACTTTGTACGAAAAATTAATTATTGTTTTGACCAGTCTAGTGCATACGAGGGTACACCATCAGACCAGACCACCTGTGTTGGTGTAGTATAGCGATGTTATATATAGGTATATGGTATATATATGTCGTGAACAAGTACGTCTGCTACCCACGTGACCTCCTGACCTCGCGGACACTATTTATTTATTTCCATCACAAATATCTCGCTAAAATGGTCCTTCATCCACAATTTTTAATACAGCATATTACAGAGGAAGACTTTATCTACAAAACGTATATATTCAGTCTGCTGGGTTATTTAATTTAGGTTTATTATAAACGAAAACAAATTGTTTTTATCGCTGCCCCATAGGAGCACGTGCTAATAGTTACAACTTTGAGCTCGGATTTCTCAAAATTTTGACCCATTCGAAATATAATTTAGACCACCATTAAATTCAGTAGACTTTTATTTACAAGAAATAATATATCTCTGTTTGGGGACTTTCGTGAAGGAGCCCCCTTAATAAACTGGTCAGTAAGCGCCCTGAGTCACCTAGTGAGAGTTACTTAGTTTATTAATAAACAATGTGGCTAGTAAGTCATCTGGGGATAGGTGCTTGTAATTTTATTTTTTAAATATTAATTAATAAACATAAGTGTCCTGGGTCATCTGGGGATAGGCGCTTGTGTTGCTTATTTTTATTCAATAAATTAATAAACTGGCTTGTAAGCACCTTGGGTTATCTGATGATAAGAGCCTAGCTTATTAATAAACAATGTGGCCTGTAAGAACCCTGGGTTATCAGGTGATAGGCGAGTGGGTTGTTTTTTTATTCAATTAATTAATAAACTGGCCTGTAAGCGCCCTGGGTCATCTGGTGATAGGTGCTTCGTTTATTATTAAACAATGTGGTCAGTCAGTGCCCTGGGCCATTTGGGGATAGGCACTTGTGTTGTTATTTTTTATTTGATCAATTAATAAACTTGCTAGTAGGCGCCCTGGGTCATACGAATACAATAACAGTTAGACTAAGTTATAAATTATCATTCTATTAAATGTTACAATTAAAAAAAACATTGCATTATTATAACTGCATTAGTAAAACATAATTATAACAGTGCTGTAGACCATAAGATTGTAACCAAAAAAAGTGGTTTTGTTGTAAAGTTGGTCTCAAAGAGCATTAACGTACGTTTCTTTTTCTATAAATCACATATTTAACAGTATTTACAATTATTTTTATAATCCGACGTTTTTCTACTCATTCTGTACATAGCGCACTCGACTAAACGCAAGATTTACGCACTTATTGTGCAAGTGTCTGACGCACTTACCTCAACGCAAGTCTTACACAAATCTGCTGCATGTGAGAGTACATGACGATAGATTAAATAATATACTTGACATAACGCAAAATTTGCGCACTTTTTGTGTAAGTGCCTGACGTATTCATCTTGTAACAGAATTACCTAAGATTCTGGAAGCAAACTATCTGCAGACTTATGCAATGCAGTGCGTAAGATAGTGCTACTAGTATTGCAAGTACCTTTCAAGTTATAAGTTAACCTCAGTGTTAAACAAAAATTGCTTTATGACCCAGGTTAAAGTTAACGGTTACAGACCAAGTAATATGTATACTTTAAGACCTTTGTTTGGTTTGTCAAGTAGTTCATACTTGGCTTTCAGACTAAACTAACTGGACAGATACTTACTTAAGCCAATGAGTCTGCAGCAGCAGACTTGGGCAAAGTCGTATTTATTATTTGAAAAAAAAGATACTGTATTATTTGGAAAAAACTGTTTTCAGATGACCCAGGGTGCCCACTGGCCAGTGTATTAATTGATTAAATAAAAAATAACAACACTTTTGCCTATTCCCAGATCACCTGGGGCGCTTACTTGTCAGTTTATTAATTGATTGAATAAAATATAACAACACAAGCTCATATCCCCAGATGTGGCGGGGAGTTTACTGGCCACTTCGTTCATTCATAATTTGTATTTGGTCAATGTACTTTTAAATAATGTATTTAAAATACAAATGTATTTAATAATGGTAGTTTTCCTACGAGTTTGAAAAGTCTCTGTTTGCGAACCGAGAGGTTTGCGGCCCGAGCCGAAGGCGAGGGACGTAACGAGGTTCGTACAGGAGACTTTTCGAACAAGTTCCGGAAAACTGCTTTTTCGCCCGAGGAAGTACTAGCCTCCCAAAACCACCCGAGGGCGGAAAAACAAATTCTTTTTCTTCCAACTTTGGGGATGAATAGTACTCGATAAGACAACAATGCTGCAATTTTTATAGATTTTCGACCAACTTCTTCATTGTCAGTGACGGTCACAAATTTCGAACTGTTTTGTTGACCTCCAAATTGTGAATTTTAGGAGAAAAATCAGGCGGTTCAAAAAAAAAAATTTAAAAATACGTTTCCGTTCAAAATTTTTCCGTAAAACACGATAAAAAATTTTTTTGAAAACTTTGAAGTTAGGTTGACCCATTTTTTTCGAATTTTAAAGTTCAAAATATATTTTTCGAAAATTATGACGTTTATTTTCAATTTTTTTTCTTCTTTTTTAGCTTAATATCTTTTTTTTTATAAATTCTTGTCCCGTGATAGAAGCTGTAGAAGTGTTAGCGCTAGAGGGCACTGAAGATAAAAAATAACTGTTATTACGTTTTATTTTCTTTTGTAACGTACAAAAAACGTGGATATACTGTATATTATATGAATTTTAGTAGTTTAGTACGTA
Organism: Copidosoma floridanum; assembly: GCF_000648655.2. Next base: position 1,001,823 of record NW_019380359.1, on the reverse strand, counting down.
TCATGCATAAAGAGAATGGAGTTTAAAATGGCGAATTCAATATGGTGGACGATATCTAAAAATTATTGATTTTTGAAACTTAAAAAATACTACTGAATTCTGCATAAAATTATAAGAAAAGAGTGTATCTTGCCATTTTTCAATGAGAGTTGTCGTTTTTAAAAACAAATTGTTTAAATTCTTTAATTTCTGTAAAATCGAAGAATTTTTATCATTTCATACATATTTTCTAAGAAATAACCTTTAATCAACAAGTTTTCAAGGGACAACAAAATTTAACAATTATAAAAGTTTTTTATTTTAAATCTGGTGTGAGATTGAAGAAATTGAAAATGGCAGATATAGTATGGTTTCCAAAATTTCGAAAATTTTAGGAATTTGTAAGTTTTTGAATATTACATTGAATATTTAGTTATTTTTGGTTATCTAATTATATGATAATAATAGTAGTTTTCGTCCTAAATGTGCATCTCTCCAGAGTGGCCCCTGGGCTCGAGGGTGCTTGCGAAGCAACGCCCAGGGAACTATTGGGACTGCGTTGGCTGGATGCACATGTGGAGCGAACACTTTTTTTTTACCGAGAGCGCGGCAGCCCCTAAAAAACGCCCGAGGTAGGAAAAATTTTTTATTTGCATTATTTATATTTATTTTTGTTACATCTTCCTTATTTAATCCATCAGGATTGTGAACATAAAACGCGTAATCCTTAATAGACAATTATACAATAATATTAAATTTTTACATTTAAAGTGTAATCGAAAGTATTTGTTCAAAGTGCATCACACACTGTTAAGTTATAATTAATAAGCTAATTCAATGTGATGCTACTATTTAGACGCTGAAGACGTAGTGATGTACTTATAAACATTGTATTTTTCCACTTTCTAACCTCAAAATAGCACCTTCGCTGCTTGATTTTGGGTTCTCAGGCGGAAAAATAGCATACGAAACTCGTTCGAAATGGCTTCTTTAAGAACCTCGTTATGGCCCTCGCTTTCGGCTCGTCTCGTAAACCTCTCGGTTCGTAAATCGAAGCCTTTTCAAACTCGTACGCAGTATACTATTACTTTAGTTAGTGAATGACGTCCCTTATGTGCGTATGTGCTAGGGTTCGCACGGGGGCCGATCTGGTCACTCTAAGAAGCTTGTTTCTAGCATCAGGTGGCGCTAGTATGCCCATGTAAGATTTTCATAGGAGTATACCTATATACTAAATGAAATCCATTTAGTATATAGGTATACTCTTATGAAAATCTTACATGGCACACTAGCGCCACCTGATGCTAGAAAAAAGCCCGTTGAAATCTTCTTAATGGGGCAGAGCGGCCCTCGTACGAACCCTGGCACATGCGCACATAACTGACATTATGCATTGATAAAAAAAATACTTCTGTGAAGTTTTTGTACATATTTTACGTCTTCTATTCAGTTATTATCACTCCATAGTATGTAACTCGCGTTTGACAATGACTTCTTATTAAACTGTTGATACGTAACGTTCTAGAAACTGTTGCTTATTGATATTGTTGTTTGAGATTTATAATTTATTAAAAAAATCTCTTGTCAAAAAGTGATACCTTATAATAGATGTGCGAACCCATTTAACTTAGACAACCATTGTAAACGAGATGGATTGCGGAAAGCATCATCAAGAATTATAAAACTTTTTTCAAGTATAACTGTGCATCATTACTTATGACCCAGTCGTAGAATTAGAATTGCAAGTATATGTAAAAGCTTAATAATACAAACAGAAGTTCATCGTGCTACCGAAAGACAAGGTAATTTTGCAAATTAAATTTTTTCTTAAGAAAATCACAACGATACATTATTTTAAATTTGTACGAAATTTTTACTACATATCAAGACAATTATTATTACGGAGTGTGTATAGGCACTCCGTAGCATATGCGAAACCGTACGCGAAATCATACGCGATACGCGAAGACCGCCCTGTTCTCGCGTACGAAATTGAAAAATTGATCCACGATATGCGAAGAACGTTTTCTTTCACGTACGACAGGTGAAAATTTTTTTTGTCACGACGTCAAAGAAGAGTCATTTCATACGCGAAATGGTACGCGACTCGTGAAGTATATTACATTTCATACGCGAAGTACTGCATGCGATACGCGAAATAATATACGCGGTAAGCGAAGTCGCAAAATGATATAGGAACAAACAATACGTAACAGATACAGATCTTTTTTTTTATCATAGTGTGCTGACCTACTACGGGTGCATACACTGTCTTTATTCATTGAATATTTATATTGTTGTTTATATGCGGTGGTTTTTATACATTTCTCTTATTATTTGCTGATGTCTTCGTACTCGCTTATATCTTACATCTATATCTCTCCGGTCACGCTGAATCGATAATCTAGAAATCGTTCTTATTTTCGATCACTTAAATTTTCTTTTTTATCTTAAAAATCTTAAAGTCATCACCCCTTGAGCTGTATTGTTTCAATGGCTAGCACGCTAACCAACTGAGCCAACGACGAGCTCTAACAGGTACAGGTGCAATAAATGAAAAACTATATATTATCTTAGTTTTTTATCCCACGTACATACGAGGTAAGTAAGTGGATATTCTGTCAGAATCTGATATGTGCTTATATACATACCTACATGCAACGTAAGAATCGCACTTAGGCTCGTACATATATTAAGGTGACAAAGTGAGTAAGTGAGATTTTTATTATTCGCAAGATATAAGTGTATTAGAACGTATGCTAATCTCAGCGCCATCTTTTACTTAAAAAGATTAGCCACTATTTACATCTTAGTTACTACCTATTAACCTATCATACCTGTATAGGATAATATGATTCGCCATTCGCCCATGCGGGATAAGGACGTTCCTTACTGTAAGCGGGCGACTGCAACCCTGTTATGCTTTAAGTAACTGCACCCTAAGACCTGACTAATGACATTCAGCAATCGATCGCGCGCGATCCCGGCGGCGCGGCGTCGGTACTTCATTGCAACTGTATGGGGCATGCTGTAAGCTCGCGTACAACTTCGTTTTCCTGCTCGTTTTCAAGCAATATTTTTATAATGGAAAATGTTAATTTTTTCATTGGTCAAGAATTTAAAGACTGGGATACGTTTTTAAATGAGTTGAATCGTTATCAAAACAAAAAAAAAAGAATTGTTTACCACGAATCACAGCGCTTTTATTAATCTTAACATGGTAACAAATCCAAACAAAGATTGTATCTATAGTAAAATTTAGTTAAGGTGTAAATATGGAATACTGAAGAAAAATCAGCCTGATGCAAGAGTTAGAAATACAAAGTAAGTATGTAAGGTATGAATATGAAATTGTGTATGGAAAAAATCAGCAAAAATTTTGCGTATACGCTGTTTACTTACTTTACATGCTTTACAATTTTTGCTTTGAGTCTTAAAGAATGCTGTGTGACATGGACACTGTCCACGTCTTGAGGAATTGGTTTATGCTCATAATATATTAATTCTAAGATTAATTTTTAAAATTGTTATAAAGCAAAAATATGTGGCTTTTTGATTTGCTAGCTTGCACTGAACAAATATGCAAATTCCGTAAAGTATGGACAGTATAAATGATAGTATTTTAAGCTTCTTTGTGTAAATGATATTTTTTTATTGATACGTCAAACTACTGCAATTAATTATGCGATAAACTATACTTCAGTTTTAGCTAATAATTTTTTTACTGGATTATAATTACGTACACACGCATTCTTATCCAGATGCTGAAAAACACCGAGTGTGCCGACTTTGTTGGTAATGGCATTTTATAATTTGGAAGTATTACTCACAATTTAGTTAAACTTCAAACTTAGTCAAAGTGTGCGTGTGTGTAATTATCTGTAGGTAGACGATGATTTAGTATAACCTCTACCGGAATCCGTAACCATAACGTAGAAACATTAATTTTTGCACGTTAAAAACTGTTATTCAAACAGTTTTTCCATGTGAAAAAAATTACGTATCAACTGAACATCAATTTTCGCATACGCAAAAAGCTATCAGAAAATATTTTTTAAAGCCCTACCCCAAAAGTGGGTGAAAAATATTTTCTGGAGTAGTTTTGCGTATGCAGATAAATAGATTTGCGTACGTGAAATTTTAACATGTTTGCTCTATAGCAGACTCTTTTTTTTATTTTATCTAGTGCATTTACAATAATTTTTTATTTCCAAATGCGAAAAGAGGAAGTCCTAGCGTTCGGCATATGTTTCCACGTAAATTTTTCCGTGCTGTGTACAGTAAGATGTCCATGATTTGTTAAATACAGTTTGATTATCTGCCTTTTAAAATCTCTTTGCATTAAAAAATGAAAGTCCGTACCGTGAAAATCCAAACAATTTTATGTAAGACACTCCACCAAACTCAAGATATTTTCCGATTTAAATAGCATATAGGACTTGAATTTTTTAACTCAGACTAATTTTTTGACCTCTAAATTTTTTCTGAATGTTTAAAGCACTAAACTATATGTTACATATTGCTTTTACTTCATGTTCAATGTTTTTCAGCTCAAAACAATGAAGCCAATAGAATTTGATATTCAAAAATTTTCGTTGTTTGAAGGCTTTCAAGACCCAAATGGAATTATTTTAACATACTCCTTTTGAGCTAAAAAAAAATGCTGTGTGAAGTTTAAAAAATATGTAACTAATTTGAAGGGTCTTAAAATCAAGAAAAAAATTCAACGAGGCCGAAAATATTAACTATACAGTTGAAAAATCTAAATCCTATGTTATTAAATTCTTTTAGTTAAGAATGAAAATTTGCTTTAGTGCGCAAGTCTTCAACTAATATTCCATTACTAATCGCTTCGTACATGTGTATGAGTAGCTTATATTTTAACTATGCTGTTGAATTTCTTGTATATTATTTGTAATAATGAGTCACATACCTTTGCTACCTTAGGTACTGTGTTACTTTTGTACACTTTTAGAATCATGACTCATATGTAAAGCTTTCCACTGTAAATGCTTTCAATTTAACGCTTTTTAGTCCTTATCATTTTCAACAACGTACGTCAATCAATACTTTCCAATCAATAGTGCTATGTGAAGAATACTTAGTTTACTCACGGCACCTGATGAGAAAGCTCCTCTCAGTTTCGCTTACGCGCTTTCATATCACCTTTGTAAATAAATGTATACATGTGGCGCACCAGCCTTTCCCGCCCTCGGCCAGGCAGGACAGGCGGAAACAGTGTCTCGTACCGAGAGACGTCTTCGAACTCCTTCAGGCGGCGCCATCAGCCGGGAGCTCTGTCTCCCCCTTCTCTCCAGCTGAACTGGCAGCCGCCCCAGATCATTTCGACCAGCTCAAGCAACACGTCGCGTTACTTTCACTCTCTGAGTACATATTTGAGCTCACAAGTGTTCAATATATATAAAAGTGGCGCTAGCCCTGTAACAAGGACCAATAAAGAAAAGCTTGATTGTAACCACCGTTTTCATAGTGATTACGCCCGAGTCCTCCTTCGGCTCTTGGAAGCCTCTCCCTAACGAGTTTCCAAATACATAGTTTAGCCACAGAAAGCTCGTATATTTACTTTCCACTTTGCGATCCCGACCTTTGCAACCGATATGGGATGTGCTTCGCACGCAGTGAGCCCTATAAAAACCATTATTTATATGGATAATCATTTTGTGTGAGTTAACTTTAAAAAAATTTTGTATATCCAAGAAATGGACTTTCATTTTGGGATACAAAGAAATGATTTCAAAGGGTAAAAATATCTTATAAGGGCACCGATATTGAGGTCTAATAAGCTCAATTATGTAATATTGTTGATTACAGGACTTTTAGAGTGGGATGTCCAGCTTTTATATATTTGATGTTAACTAAAGATTACCAGCGATTAGTTATTAAAAGTATTTACTTAAGCCACGAGCGACATGAAAATTCAGAGGTAAAATTATTTGTTTTGCTATCAGAATATCGCTTAGTTGTTGATTCATGCTAGTCATCAATTTCATTTTTTGTTCGTTTATGCACTTAACTATATTAATTTAGACGCCGTTTTTTATGTTTACTCCTTACATGTTTTTGGCAGATTTTTTTCCCGTATTTACCGGAAAATAAAAGAATTGTAGGAGAAAATAGGCTGGAGGTGGAAAAATTATTAACATTGGGCTGCTCAAAATAGCGTGTAAGAGACGAAATTCTGGAGGAAACCGGTTAACACACGACAGCAATGGATATGAAGAATATTGCATGCAATTTGAAAAAAGAAGACGATGTGTGGCTGTGAAATTATTAAAAGAGACTTATCGTAATTAACATATTATTCTGCTTAGCTACATTTACGTTCTGAAAGAGAAGACTTTGAAGTGGTTCATATCCTTCACGTATAGGCAAATAAGTTGTAGATGTAAATTATAAGTACTTTAACAGCTACGTAGAATTTTTCTCATGCAAGATCCCAAGTGTCGCTTATTATCATCAGTAAACTCGTGTTGTGTGTGCGTATATGTATATGAATGATTCGTATATGGGTGATTCTGCCGTAACCAGCTCAGCTCGTTTCCAAAGCTACACAAAGAAAATCGATCAATAAAAATCGAATTTGTCATTTCATCCCCGTGTTTCAAACTCAATTTCGCTTATAAAAGCTCTTGCCAGTGGAAAATAAGGGTATTGTTTACCAAATGTACATATACACATTTTTAACTTTGGCTGACAGATTCGTACCCTAGTTACATTAACTATCAACACATATGCGTAACTTTTTACTGATTACACTTTGTCCGACGAGTTGCGCCAAAATCGCGATCCATACACAAATTGCTTTGAAAAACGTGATAATTAGTTACATCATGCTACCTATACCAGTCATTAACTACAGACATGAAGTTAACAAACGCACATACTTGTTTTCCAAAAATACTTTACTCCTCCCGTAGCCAAGCACTTAGTTTTTCGTTTTTCGCGCATAAATAACTTTCGTTTCGATCCTTCAAGGAATAACCACTGGATGTGTGTGCATAGGTAAATTTGACAAATTTTTTTTTCATTACTAGGATTTGACTTTAGCTGTCATTTGGGCTGAGTGAGACATCTGTAATCGTACGAGCAGATTACTCACGTAAACTAGGAACAGACGTCTTTTATCGATTATAAACTAAAATTCCCTTTTACAAAATGTATGTTTTGTGTAGTAGAGTCGCGTTAAAAATTTATTGTGGATGATATTGTAGGTAAACCAATAAAAAAAATTTTCAAGCAATTTTTATCATCTATATGTGTATTATAATTTTAATTTATGTATATAATACGTAATACAGGATAATTCTCTCAAGAACTGAACAAATAAACAAATTACATACTAATAAAGTTGATATTCAGAGGTAATATAAGAAAATATTATTCCATTTGCAGACGCTAAAGTAGATTTATAGGTTTAAGAGATTTATAGATTTATTTAAGAGGTTTTATTTGAAACTCGTTTCACTACGGATGGAAAGTCAGAAAAAGTTTTCAAAGGATTATATTTTTTAACTTTCAAAATGCAACAAGCTCTGGCCTCGTGGCCTGAAATTATATTTGTTGATACTACGTACAAACTGCTCAAACGAAAATGTCCTGTTATGTTGACTACAATTCAAGATGGGTTGGGAGCATCGCAATTTGCAGCGGTAGGAATCCTCACTGATGAACAACAACCCACATTACAAGGTTTTTTAAAAATCTTTAAAGAGAAAATATAGGTGATGCTGCAAAAAAAGTCAAATCAATAATGACCGATAAGGACTTACATGAAAGAAACGTGATTCGCAAAATATTTCCTGATGCATCGTTGTATCTTTGTGAGTTCCAGGTGTTGAAAACATTTTCTCGAACTGTCACAACGAGCAAGATGAAGATAACCGCAGCCGAACGAGATAAAGCGCTTAATCTTTTAAATAAGTTGGCACAAAGTTCATCGGAAGAAGAATACAACAGCTTATACAGTAAATTTTGCCAAAAAGTACCGGCCCGCGTAAAAGACTATTACGATGCTAATTGGCACGTTATTAGAAAAGAATGGACGTGATACTCTATGAGTGATTTTAATTTTGATAGTTACAGGAACAACTATGCTAAATCAAATAATACACGAATGAAAGCTGAAATAAAGCCATTTAGCTCGTTCAAGGATTTTATTGAAGGATTTTTCCGTTTTTACAAACGTAGAAACGAAGCTATTAAATACGATGCGTGTGTTAATATATTTAAACGTCCTTTAACTGGATTTGAGATAGGGATCGAGTGTAGAGCATTTCTATCAAACATATTTAACTCCTGCCGCTTTTAACAAAGTTTTTGAGCAAATTAAAAGAATGACTCCATTGAGTATTTTTAAAATTCAAGAGTTGACACAAGAATGTTGGATTAGACACGATTACACAGTAGTGAGTGTAACTTTTTCACGTCGAATCTTTTACCCTGTAAGCATATTTTCGCTGTGCGAAAACACTTTAATCTGAGTTTAATTGAAAAAAGTCTTTGTAATGAGCGTTGGACTGCAGCTTACTGTAAACAAAATCAACCGATGCTACAAAATTTACAACATCTATATTTAAAACACTCACCACGCAGTTCACCAGTGACTAATATGCGTCAAGTGTCTTCTCCAAAAACTGCTACTCGTGTCCAAAGGATGAATATTTTGAAACCAGTTGCCAATAATCTAATCGATATAGGAAGTACTGCAACAAACATGATTTTCAAAGACAGAGTGCAGTTGTTACAACATATTGAAACGATGTGGCGTCAAAATCAAGAATTGGATGTGAACAAATTCAAATCTATTTTTAAAATTCAAGAAAGTGCCGAAGAAATATTATTTGAAAACATTGACTGTAGCACGATTATCCCATCTGCTGTAAGAGTTACTGGACGATCTAGACGCTTTGAAAAATCGACAATAGAAAAGGCAAAAAAATAAAGGAGTTTAACAGGGAGATTACTACTCATCAGCATTTTCTTTTATATTGATCGTTTTTGTTTTTGATTTTTTGAAATTTTTTTATTTAATACACTAGTCGCAAAAATAACTATCTCAAAAAACTACCGAATGATGGATGACGAGGCATAAAGCGTAAGGCTACTACGGCGCTGACCATTCCAGGTGCACTCAAGATAGCGAGTGTCAGCTACCCTTACAGAAGCGGTCGTATGATATGGCAAGGATCGAGATGTTCGCAGTAGCAATATAGTAATAAGTCAGCGACTCCTACCGACGTCTCCCTTGAGTTTATCGTCGAGGTAGCGAATCAACAATACTCCATGGTGCACTGTCGATCATCATTGCGTTTCTTTTGGCCTGCATCGTCTTTACAAATGCTAGCAACATGTCGAACTACTACAGCCAGGAGGTTCTGGTCACAGGCAGTTGGTGAAACAGAGCTCGAAAAATTGCGTTGGATGAAGCTGAGTACTGAATTAACGATATTCTTATGAGATACCAGCGTGATTATAGACAAGCTGAAAGTAGCTTTATGCGAGTCGAGCATCTTCTTCCTGTTTTGGAGCTACTTAAAGGCGTGTCAGCGGAATGAGAAGCCGCGTTTGTACCAAGCAATCTAGTTAATGGATACTGACCTGGAAAGTCGAGTAGCTGCACGTACCCATCATGACCACTTTATCCACCTCACCGCACTTCATCCTGCATAATGTAACGTGTATCGATTTTGGCAGGCGCTAGATCTGAGGCTCTTTTTTGGCCAGAAACGGCATAACAGAAGTATCAACACCAAAATCGCCAGGATCGTAATCATGCTTAAGAATCACAAGGAGTAATATGTAGATGCGTGGCACCAGTTTAAGAAGATGTTCAGCTTTATCAAGCCACACGTAACTGCAGCCTGTCTCATCAAACTAAGATTTCATGTATACCTCACGCTAGAACAGCCATATACACAAGAACAGTGTGAGCTTTTTTTCGCTGTCCGAGCTAGATGGTCAGTGGCACTGACTCATGTAGGTCTTCGAGATCCGTAAGCAGATCGTCGATCGCTTCATCTACGAGCATCCATACTTCATCTACGCCAAGTAGATTTATTCACTACAGTTCAGCATTGACCATACTTTTTAAACTACAAGGACGTTCCGGACACTACACCGGAAACACCCAGGTCTCACTAAGGCTGCGTCCACAGTGCGAAAATTTTCTGGCAGCCGAGAATACTGGTACCCTTGAACGCCAAATGACCCTAGCGCCATCTAGCATGATTTCGTGTTTCAAGAAAATCCCTAGGACTCTAGGTTAGCTGAGCATATCCAAGATCAGTGATTATTTGCATCCTCGACTATCCTGGAATAGCATCGGATCCTATCGTGAAAGCCGTTGCATTGGTATACCTTAGCTTTGCCCGGCGAACCACTGTTGAGTAGACAAAGCACATTGTCAAATTTTTTAGACAATTGAGAATTTTTACTAGCTCGTCATAGAATACAGCACATACGATATCGATTACCCCCTGGACTACACACATGCAACCAAGCAGGGCATGCCAACGTAGCTCGTGTAAACCCCGAATATGGCACGCATATAACATGAAAGTCTTGGGTAATGCCTTACTTAACTTGCGTACGCACTTGTAAGCGACCCAATTCCTAGTTAGCATAGTATAATCTGACAAAATTAAACCTATGACTACGCCACCGTAGCTTCCTTAAATTTTAATTTTATAATTATGCATATTGAATTGAATATTTTTTTATTGGCTTTGAACGTTACATCAGGTGTGTTTTAGTGTCATCTAACGTGCCACTGTGAATTATAGGCTATGCGTACCGAGACTACCTTTCGAGTCTTATTCTTTTGATCTATGACCAGTGATTCCAGCCCCACCTAGCTATATTTGGTATTTATGCACTTATCAGACATTATCCAGTGGCATCTAACATGCCCCATGCGTGGCCCCGCGAATTAGACGTACCTCAGCACAACCGACAATATTCTCCAGCTATTCCGCACGTGTGCAATGTTCGAGGGAGTACCAACTGATCAACTTTTTTTTTACATGCAACCGTCTTTACATTAGACAAACCCTAGTGCTACCTGACACGTCCGTGCGTCTTTGGCATATCACAGCATCACCTAAAATTGTCCCCACACGTCCATGAGCCTTTACTGTGCTTGAGTGCAATCTTGTTTGTCCCTCGCAGAAGGTTGCGAGTGTTAGGCAGAACTTAGTGACCGTGTCTTCCACCGTAAGACCTAACGTGCTCTGGCATCAGCCAGACAACTATTGGGTGTCTCTTACACCCCCGCGAATGCGTCCGATGAATACTAGTGTACACAAACGGTTATGAGGGTATGCAAGCGTAGGCAAACTCGTCCGAGGAATACGAGTGTACGCGAGCGTGTCCGAGGAATACTAGCGTATGCAAGAATACGTGAACACAGCTGAGGAATACTAGCATATGCAAGTGCATGCGAGCACATATAAGGAATACTAGCTTACACAAGCGCATCTGAGAAATACTATATTTTATACGAGCACGTCTCAGAAATATGAACTTATACAAGCATCCCAGGAATACTAGCTTATATGAGTACTTCCCAGAAATACTAGCGTACACGAGCACATCTGAGGAACACTAGAATATGCGAGCGTACGCTAACGCATCCGAGAAATACTAGCGTACACAAGCCTGCCCAAATGTACTCTAGCGTATCTGAGGGCGCGCTAGCACAATCGAGCGAGCGCTGGCGCATTTGACGATTCCGAGGGCTGTTTTTTTTGTTTTTTGTTTTTTTAATGTGCTGTTTATTTAATTCAGACATAGATGTATAATATTACAGTACATGTACATATGTATAAAGTAGCTGTTACATGTTATCGGACAAATAGTTTTATATACCTGTTTAAATGTATATTTTTGTAATTTGAAAATCTTATTTGTAAATATTACTTGAATCAGGAAATAAAAAACTCTAAATTATTAATCGATAAAATTTATATTTGTTCAAGATGAGACAAATGTTACTAAGAGTTAAGAATAATGAAATCTTAAAAAAAAGTATATTTAAATATTAATTAATATAACATCGAATAATGCTCATGCACGTAAATAAAAACAAAAGAAAAATGCATTTGGAAATAAAGACTAAATGAAGGCAAAATGTTTTTGCAAAAATAAAAGTGAAATTTATAATGAAAATCATGAAATATAAAAAACCCACAAGCGTTTAATAAAAACGTTGATATTTTTAATCATGTTAGATCAAGGACTTGTTTTTTTAAGTATCATTCATACTTATAGCAGTCTGGGAAAAAAAAATTTTTACATTAACCAAAGAATCTTCAGTTATTTTTAAGCAGCTAAAATGAAGGTTTCCCATGAGCAACAAGATTCGCAAATGACAGTTTCATTCTCAGCTTCTAAATGACACATGGGACAAGTATAATTCCTCTTCTTTTTTTTAATCAACATTTTTAAACAAGTAAAAGCTGAAGGAGTTAAATAATTTCTTAAGACATTCATGTCTACCTCTGATGCAGTGAAAATATCACTCAACTCCTTCCCATTAAATTTAAAAATATCAGAATAATCAAGCGTGAATGAATGATCAAGAACATTAGGAATGTTTTTAACTTTTATCAGGAATCGTTGCAGGGTTTTAGCTTCACCAACTAGACTCTTGCTCGAAAAAGGCAACAATCTGGGAATTAAGAGTGCTCCTCAAGTTCTAGTTTTTATGGTTCCTGGTGGACGTCCACGACTATTTTTTTTCGAAATGTCATCGAATACAATGTCCTTTAGAGCATCTTACGATTCCAAATTCAATGTTTGCACTTTAGTAATAGATTCTCCCGAAGCCCCTTTGTTTGCATCTAAATTAGTCAGATCCTCGTTGTCTACATAAATTAAAAATATATTTATTTATAGAGTAAATAATTATTTAGAAATGAACATTTTTTAATGATATTAACAAAAATACTTTTATAAATGACAAGGCTTCCATGCTCGCCTCTATTCCAAAAGTAATTTCTTTTGACTCGTCCAAATAAGAATCATCAGAACCAGTTTTGAAAGTATTGAAAGTTTGAATTTACACAAAATTAGAACAGCTACATTACCGTATTAAAAGAAGAAAAACAGAACACTAAAATAATTTCGTGCTATACTTAAAAAAAAAACCTAGGATACACGAAAGAAATACATATAGAAATAAATTTGATAAAAAAAAAAACTTACAAACATTGGTGATAATGGAGTTAAACTTTTGTTAACAAAATTCATGATTTTGCATAACGTTTTCTGTTGATAGGTTAGAGGCTTGCTCTTTATCACAACTTGTCCCTTCAATCTTTAACACTTCATCATCGACAATGTTCTCTGTGCTAACGTCTTCTTGACAACTTCCTTTGTGTGTGTCCTTTTCTTTCTGGTTAACAAATGCTGGAACATTGCCTTCAGCTTTGAACAATTCACCATTTTCAGCGTGTTTAAGGACTGCACCCCCTCGAGCCTTTTGAGGTGAATCATTTGTTTGGTCTGTAACATAATGTTGATAACATCTAAACAGTGATATAATGTCACTATCGTGATGCAAAACTGTATTGGGATCCCAAAACGATACATCACTCGTACGGTATACATGAATTAAATGGCTTCCACTGTACATCTACGTACATAGCTGAGTCGGAGAAAATTAACAAAGGCCTTATGGAAAAAAACACTCACAACGATTATAAAACTGTAAAAGCACGCAAGTAAGAAATATTTCGAGGGAATGATGGCATTGTAGCTAATTTCTTGTCCCACATAATCGTTACAAAAAGCTACGATTGTTTCTTTGAAAGTACGATATGCGAGTTTAACCTATTGGCTAGGTGGAAGACTATGAGCTCTTACAGTTGCATGATCGTTGTATGTAGGGAAAATATAATAACAGATGTTGTCCCATAAGACCGGTGTTTCCCTACTTGACTATGAATAAACACTACAAGAGCCACGCAATAATTTGGCATTCCATAATCAACGACCGAGAAACTTGGTTTAAGCGGTTAACACAACCTAACATGGGAGAATTTATCTCCAGGTCGAACACGAAACGATACCCGAAGACTTTTTTCCGCATGTATTTCGTTAAGTTTGGCGTATCGTTCAATGTATGCGGCAAATATGAGTGAAAACTTACCAACGATTTCTGGCTCGTAGATATTCATCTCGTCACACTTTATACTGTGCTTGAAATATGACTTTTCCGAGACTACAAAACTTTTCTTTGAAGAAGATCGAACGATGTGAACAATGAACAGACAACCACATTTTTTTGTCAGTTTTGCTCTTCTATCAGTTTTGGCTCGTGACACATATGTTCCAAAATAAATACACTGGAAGTTCAATGAATGGTATATCGAACGATCGTTATCTATTTTCCGTGTATTACAACAGCTAAGTTGTTTTTTTTCTTGAATCTGATAAGCCTTGAAAAATTATCTAGATCCTCAGCTGATTGAAACTTCTATCCGATGCTTAACGTCAAGCAAGTAGCCATATTTTTTACAAGAAACCTAGCAGGAAAACAAAGTTATACGCGTGCTCACAGCATGCCCTATGCAGTTGCAATAAAGTACCGACGCCACGCCGCCTTCCGCCTGCCGCTGGGATCGCGATCGATTGCAGGATGTCTTTAGTCAGGGCTTAGAATGCCGTTACATAAAGCATAACAGCGTTGCAGTCACCCGCTTACAGGAAGGAACGTCCTTATCCTGGATGGGCGAATGGCGAATCATATTATCCTATACAGATATGATAGGTTAATAAGTAGTAACTAAGATGTAAATAGTGGCTAATCTTTTTAAGCAAAAGATGGCGCTGAGATTAGCATACGTTCTTATACACTTATATCTTGCGAATAATAAAAATCTCACTTACTCACTTTGTCACCTTCATATATGTACGAGCCTAAGTGCGATTCTTACGTTGCATGTAGGTATGTATATAAGCACATATCAGATTCTGACAGAATATCCACTTACTGACCTCGTATGTACGTGGGATAAAAAACTAAGATAATATATAGTTTTTCATTTATTGCACCTGTACCTGTTAGAGCTCGTCGTTGGCTCAGTTGGTTAGCGTGCTAGCCATTGAAACAATACAGCTCAAGGGGTGATGACTTTAAGATTTTTAAGATAAAAAAGAAAATTTAAGTGATCGAAAATAAGAACGATTTCTAGATTATCGATTCAGCGTGACCGGAGAGATATAGATGTAAGATATAAGCGAGTACGAAGACATCAGCAAATAATAAGAGAAATGTATTAAAACCACCGCATATAAACAACAATATAAATATTCAATGAATAAAGACAGTGTATGGACCCGTAGTAGGTCAGCACACTATAATAAAAAAAAGATCTGTATCTGTTACGTATTGTTTGTTCCTATATCATTTCGCGACTTCGCTTACCACGTATATTATTTCGCGTATTGCATGCACTACTTCGCGTATGAAATGTAATATACTTCACGAGTCACGTACCATTTCGCGTATGAAATGACTCTTCTTTGACGTCGTGACAAAAAAAATTTTCATCTGTCGTACGTGAAAGAAAACGTTCTTTGCATTTCGTGGATCAATTTTTCAATTTCGTACGCGAGAGCAGGGTGGTCTTCGCGTATCGCGTATGATTTTGCGTACGGTCTCGCGTACGCTACGAAGTGCCTATACACACTTTGTTATTATTATTATTACATTTTAAATTGTAAATCTGGTCTATATAATTATAGTTATTTAAAACATTTTCATACGTAGAGTTCAGTTACTGTGATGTACAGAACAGTGATGTGAGTTGTCAGGTCAGCGGTCAATTGACGCGTAATTTGTCGGTCATGACTCTGACGTGACCAAGAGGTGAAAATCTCTGACTGATGGTCAGCTGACTCTGACAAATCAAAAAATTTCTGACGGTCAAACCTACACCTATAGAGAGAATGAGGGAAATTTGTTTTTGTGGCGCTGCTAGTGTTAAAATTGCAGTTACTTCAGCATATACTTAAACTCTAGCATTGGAAGCTTCCACTCAACTTTAAGATGCTTCATTTGTTTTAGATTTTAGCTCGACAACTTCTAAAAAGTTATTGGAATTAGAAAGGCATCAGATGCATCCATGAAAATTTGTAACTTAAGAAACAAGTTGGAAGAAAGATTTAATTTATCTAAAGGACCAGTCATGACCTCGCAAATATTAATAGACAAGTATCAGTTGGAACCTGCCATTCAATAGCTTCGATGCCTACAATCAATTAGATTCAAGAATCAAAGTTGATTCGGCTTTATAAAATCTGATTTTGTAAGTAATGTTCAAGTAGTTATCAATTAGTTTAATATCAACTACTCATATTTCTCCTTTTGTTAGTCTCTTTATGTACAATTAAGTACAAATTTTAACGTGAAACCAGCCGTTAACTTGACGGAAATTATAAAAAAAATATAGTCGAGCCCAATGTGCTAAGTCAATTTACAGCTCAAATGCCAAGTGGAGCAAAACCCATTATGTCCAATACTAATTTTTTTGATATAATTAATGGTAATTACATATTTATATTATGGTTTCATTGAATTTTAGATTAAATTTTTAGATGCAATGTTAATTGAGTATGCAAAGCTAACTGATGGAAAAATTCAAAATAATAAACTAATTAAATAAACACTAGGAACAGTAATCAATCATTGTGGTGACTGGGAAGGAGGGCGGATTAAAAAGCACTTAAGGAGGCTCCATGCATCATGGAATGTACAAGAACTTTGACTGATATATTATTGAAGTTGAGATCACGCTGGATCCAATGGTATCTTTATTTTTATGGGTTGGCGATCAAAATCCGCAGATAATTTAATTCAAAGTCAGCACTTTTTGAGCTCGCTTAACGCAAGTCTCTTATGGCCGACGGCCTGAAGCAAACTTTTGACTATCAATTAAACTACTGAAATGGAATGTACAAGTAAAAAAAATGTACTAACCGTAACCCTGACACTCTCATCTTTAAGAAACCGGGTGACTTGACCGGACGATGAAAAAATTGATAAAATAGCTAAAATACTATTTTGGTCTGCAGTTACGTTTGATGAGTGCAGTGACAAATACTGCCGGCCATATTGGTCTAGGGAGCGTGCGCAATAAAAAAAATTTGAATTTGTAAAATAACATGAAAACTTTTATAATGATTTTTCAATTAAATTTATTTGTTGGGTAATAACACTGTAAATTACGGCAATCATTAATATTAAATTATTTGACAGCTGACTGTACAAATATATAGTAAACTATATATAATAGCAGGTGGATTCAGTTGAAAACAAAACAAACTTCATTACCACCATACTACTAGTATAAAAGGAAGCTTTCGTCTTGTGACATCGCATCGATCGTCACTGAATTGACTACCGCAGCAGGCGATGGAGCCTCCTTAAAAGACATTGAACTGAAGATGAACAAAATAAGGAATTTAATTTTTTTCTACCCTCTTTTTTACGAGTATGTAATTTATTACCATGTAAAAATGTACAGTGTATTACTCATTAATGGACAAATTACTCTATCCTTATTATTTATGACATTATTCCATCAAATTAAATAATGGAAGATAGAAACAATGACGTGTCCGTATACAGTGTACGTCCACATACGGGCAGTATTCGTCTGTCAAACATACGGGCACCGTGCACGACGTGTATACCCGCCTGAGCTCATGCCGTTATTTGTCAGTATATGGTTCCATAGACTGACCGTACATGGCATCTTCGGCAGCGTACACGGACCGTATACCCGCCGGAGATAAATTTCTACTCGGGTGGAACTTGTTCAATTTAGTAATGTGAGGCAATCGATACAGATCGAGGATACCTTCGAGGTTGTTTGGCGCGATGCGCGGTCAGACGATATATATCTTTGCACACTGTATTTAAATAAAATTTTGTATAAAACAAGTAACATTGCACATCTTGAAATCATTTGTGTAAAAAATTTTTTCTGACCAATGACTGGTCAGAAAAATTGCTGACGGTTATTTTAAATTAGACCTTCAACAAAATCTGACGGCCACTGACAGTCAGCTGACTGCCAAGATGACACTGACGTCAGGAAAATTTGTCCGACCGGTCAATCCACATCACTGGTTTGGTATAACGTTCTACACAATTATTTAGCTAACATAATAAATGTAACGCAGACTAAGACTGTAGTTGCAATTTTTTAAATAGTCTGAAGAATTTTGTATTGAAATCAGTATATATTTAATCTATTAATTTACTCTTTTGCTTTTAACATTGATTAGATGCACACAGTTTAACGACAGAAGTGACCAATAGCCATGATGTAGTTGGTAAAGTCAGCATGGACTTAATTGATATTTTAGAAGAATCACTAGACGAAGACGTGAATTTAGCTTTATCTAGTGTACTAGTGACAGGCTGTTGATTTATTAAGCAATTATAAATTAAAGATTTTAACACTTTTGCTTACAAGTTAGACTTTTTCTGTAATTAAACAGCATTTTGATGTATCAGATAAGACAATATCAAATGCTTGGCAAATGGTAAAGGGTAAACGAATTCTGCTAACTCCAAATAAACAGAAAGGTATGTACACTATTTTATCGGTTCTTTTACAAATTAATATTTTGACCTAATGATATTTGATCTCGTAAAAAAATTTTTCTTAGGAATAAGTTTGGAGTCAAGCACAATTAAGTTGGTGGAACAACTTTACCTCTGAAACGATGTTTCTTACACAATGCTGGGTATAAAATATTTTAGCAGTATTTAGAGTAACAATGGAGAAATAAGTAAACTGCAAAAACAACTGCTTCTATTGAATTTGAATGAAATTTATCAATTTTAAAAAAATGAATACCCAAACTTAAATAAGTATTGGATTCAGCAAATTTTGTACATAAAATCCTAAACATTGTGTGCTAGCTGGCAGCTGTGGAATTCACAATATTTGCGTCTGTGCGTATCATCAGAATGCGAAACTCATGATTCAGCGTTAGTAATACATTTCTCTCAAATCCTTACACGTTAGAATTTTTATTAAAAGGCTGTTCTTTTTTTTTTTTTGGCCTAGTCGCCGCCGCCGGGGCTACCCACTCACCACCTATGAGTGGTAGTGTATTGCCGCACCCATTTTTAATCCTTTCACTGATATTTTACCTAATGTTAAGCTGACACTCTCTGCACCACTGGTGCATCGGGTCCACTCGCCACTGTGTAGCCTTTTCAGGGACCACTCCTCGCCAATAAGGCCTGCGATCCCTGCCTGGCGCATCGGATCCGCTAATCCCTATCTGTAGCCCTAACACCGTTTCGCATTTATCCAGGCCCAAAGATCTGTGGGGCTAGCAAAAAACCCTGGAATTACTATGAACGAAAATTCTATGAAAAAATTTGCCCCGAAACAGCCAGGGTTACATAGGAACATTTCCCGATGAAAACAGTTTATGAAAAAATCTGCATTCACCGGGAATCTAACCCACGACCCCTAGAACAGCGTTGTATCAGTAACAAGCATGCTTACCACTGAGCCAACGCCGCTCTTACAGAATGGCTATTAACAAGTTTCTAAAAAGATGTCAAAAGAATATCAAAATTAAGGTAATCTGAATCTTCACAATAAATTTAAATTTATACATATTTTTCAACTAAAGAATAAACTGTTATATTTTCTATGAGTTTGGAAAAAGTATAGTTTGCCCTTGAACAATTTATTGATGATTTTTTACTACTATATGAACATTTAATAGTAAAATATATCTCTCATATAATAATGTGATGAAATAATTATAAATTATAATATTTTATCTTTTTTGCAATAACGGAAGGATTTCATGACTACATTATTCTTCCATTGACGTTATATCCTGTTGCATGCATTTATGTTATCAATAATTTTTATGTTTTCAGATTGTCATTTACAGGAAAGAACACTTAATTCTAAGTTTTATTTGGTGACATACAAAATCTGTTTTCACCACATATTGTGTCCAAAGGCTATTAAGAAATGTTATTTTTACAAATGTGATAAATGTCCTGGGATACAAGTTTTAAAAAATTTTTAAGATGAAATTTTACTTGATGAATCAGAGACTTTTACTTATCATGAATAGATAATGCAACCTTGAGCAACGTTAGAAACGTTCGTCAAATGCTCATCTGAATTCATTGAGAATTTTTGCAACGAAATTCAAGGATCACTTCCTTATGATTATATAGCAGAGCAATAATCCACATATTGCAGAGAATTGAAAAATACATCGAAATCGAGAGAGTTTTTGATCCTTGCAAATTTCGCAGAAAATTTTTTCTTCACAGTACAAAACGCAGCTCCTGAATATCACTGGAATGATAACCAAGCTACTGTTTGTAACATCATTATCTATTACAAAGACCGTGAGATAGTCAATCATAGTAGCTTGGTCATTATTTTAGACTGCTTAAAACACGACTCAGTAGCGGTCTACACACTTCATTGTGTAGCTATTAAATTAATAAAAAGCAGATATAAAGTAGTAAATAAACTGTTTTTTTTTATAGATGGAGCTCCTCAACAATATAAAAAGTACAAAAATATCATTAAATAAGCTTATCACTATGAGGACTTTCAACTAAGTGATGAATGGAACTTTTTCTAACAGCACACGGAAAAGGGCCATGTGATGGTTTGAGAGCGACTGCAGTCAAAAGAAATGCTGTACGCGTAAGTTTACAGTCTCGAGAAATAATTGTAACAGCCTCACAACTTTATGAATCACTTAATTCTACGGAGAGGTTGCCAAATATTAACATAGAATATAGTGACAAAAAATCTACTGAAATCAATAAAAAAAATTGAAGAATAGAGTTAACATAAGCTCTCGAATTCAGAATATTCAAAATAAACATTGTTTAATTAGTTTAAGCAATGGCTATATTAGAACCAACACTCCCTCTGTTTCCAGTACTTATGAAGATTTTAAAATATGAGTTCTCTCTAATTGTATAAATGGGTATGATATTTTTCTTGACATCCCTAATAGATTAAACAATGAAAATGTGACAAAAATGTACATGAATAGTGCAAATAAAAAAATTTTTTACCATATAATTAGATAACCAAAAACAACTGAAAATTACGATGTGGTATTGAAAAATTTACAAATTCCTAATATTTTGAAATTTTGGCAAGCATAATAGATCTGCCATTTTCAATCTCTTAAATCTCACACAAGATTCAAAATAAACGAACCTAACAACGTATGGCACTGAAAACTTTTTCATTGGTTAAATTTTTGTTGTCCCTTGCATACTTGTTGATAAAATGTCGTTTCTGAGAAAATATGTATAAAATGATAAAAATTCTTTGATTTTATAGGAGTTAAAAAGTTTTCACAAAATCGTGAATTTTTTCCTCAAAAACAACAATTCTTATAGAAAAATCACAAGATACACTGTTTTTTTATAATTTTATGCAGGATACAGTAGTATTTGTTACATTTAAAAAACAATAACTTTTAGATAACTTTCACCATATTGAACTCACCATTTTCAATTTAAATCTTTTTATGCAAAATATGTATCAAACTACTATAATAATTGATATAATAAATGGGATAAGACATCTTCACTTCTGACGTCATCATACTAAATAGTAAGGGTTGGGGGACAAAGTTTGCAGAATTCACTTAATTAGTTTAATCGTGACTATGAAATTTATTGTGATATTCTAGTAACTCGATTTGATTACACAAACTTCTTCTTTTCACGAGCTATCGAATGGGTATCAGATATACGGCATTTTTTCTTTATAAATAAGTGAAATCGATAAATAAAATTGTCGTGGGCAAAAAGTAAAGCTGGAAAACATTTTTTATTAAAACCCTTTAAAAGCATCTGATCGCACCTGTTTTGAAATGTAGTAACAATCGATATTTAATTATTGATTAAAAATTTTAACTGCATGACATAACATTACGTAAATAGCCTAAAACTCAGCTTAACTGAAAAGTGTGGATTGCTTGGTTAGAGTGCGAGTTACTCCTGTACCTATAAATTTTTTTTTTCCTTCATCATCGCCCCGTAGACTCAGACACGGCATTATTTTACACAAGCATAGTGTTAATTAGCCATCGGTGCACCTGAGTTACGACCAGATGTTTATATACGTTTATAAACATTTGGACAACTCAGTCATACCTATGATCACGTAGACGAAGCGTCAGAGAAACAGTTAATCGACCTTCGAGAATAAATAGCACAGGCGAAAGAGCGAGATTTAAAAGGTAACCAGTGCAGATGATCACCCATCCAAGTACCAACCGCGCCAAATGCAGCTTTACCTCGGAGATCGACGGAACTGCCACTCTACCATTGCGCCACCGCGACCACTTATACCCATATATACAGTCTCATGAAAAGCTCTACCCAGCAGCTGATGCGATTGAAGTGAGCTGTCACAACAATGCACATAAGTAGTAGTGCATATTATGGTAATGAATATCTATCATCAAATATGAGTGTATACTTTAACAACTTACCTGACAAGGTAAAATTAAGATATTGCGAAAAAGTAAAAAGTTTATGCGATGTTGACCCCCATTTGTTAGACAAGAATGATTTTTCTCTCAATTCGTCGCAATTGTTTATCATCCAGCTCATAGATATAATAATAGTATATTACTCACCTAGGGAGGGAAAATAAAGAATGTCTCAGATCGCAGGCAAGATAAGCATGCGATCTGAGGGATTATTTGTTTCCTCCCGTGGGTTGTATAAAATTTTTCATCAATCCTGCGCCGAGAGAAGGGATTTTCGTTCCACGAAGTGGGAAAGTTCCTACTTTCGGCGCAGTATGATGAAAAATACTATGTTTTGACACACAGTTTCTATACTAGACAACAACTGAAAGCTTTTAAGAGCTTAGAAGCTTATAAATTTCATAAAGCTGGATTCATTTTAAACACTTCTTGTGTCAAAATAAATTATAATTTCTTCTTTGTAGAAGAGGTAAATTTTAATCATCAGTATAACTTATTGTACCATAGTTACACAATAGTTGAGTCTTTCTCGCCCTCTATATTATATATATAAGTTTATTTCGTTGATCTTCTGGAGCAAATGAAAACAACTAGTTTAAGCAACGTTTCGTCGACTGGTGTGTCGACCTCTTCAGTTTCTTGTTCTTCAGAAGTTTCTTCAGAAGTTTCTTTAATTCTATCCGTTTTTGAAGACTATGTACGTTCTTAGAATTGTATACTGATAATGTGATATATGAACTGAGGGCTTGGGTCATTGCACTGCAAAACCTGTATATGTTTGTGTGTGTGTGTCTGTTTGTTATAAAAGCGGGGTACTTTGCGGTGTTGGGGCCTTTGCCAGTTTGACTTGCGTGTGAGCCATTTGCTCGATACGTTAAATAAATTGTCTTTCACGGTTTAAATTAAAGTAATTTATTTGTCAGTTCTACATCATATGTATCTGTTGTTTATATTAGTCATTATTATTGTTAATAAAGCCTGAAGAGGTCGACACACCAGTCGACGAAACGTTGCTTAAACTAATTGTTTTCATTTGCCCCAGAAGATCAATGAAATAAACTTATATATATAATATGGAAGGCGAGAAAGACTCAACTATTAAAATAGACCTTCGATCGAAGACGGGTCAAGTGACTAATGGATTTTTTTCCACCATCTCGGTGACACATGGATGTGAAGCTGCTGACCGCTTAAAACAGTGGAAGGAATTGAAAATAAAGCTTGCAGGGACCTGTCTACGAAACGTTTTCCTGCTTCGCTGTAAGAAACATGACATCATTTCAGCACACATACGATATGCTAGTAAGAGTTTTCTGAACTTATCATTTAAAAGCAGTTTGTGTAAAAAGTTGTCTTCCGATTTTGTTACAAAACTTTGCATGCGATTCTTAAAATTCGAAATAAAAGATGTTTCGATTCACATAAAGTATTTAAGGACAGCATTACATACACTATATAACGAAATAACATAACACAAAATTGATAAAAGACAATTACATCAATATTTCATAAGCGTCGACAAAAAATGTTTTAAAATAAAAAATCATGTCAAATTTGAACTTAAAAATAAGTTTGCGCGTTTGTACTCAAAAATAGAAACCCACAAGCCAATATTTGAAAAAAGGCAAAAAAAATTTATTAATTTAACACAAACTATCATACCTGAAGATGTTGCCCAAATAGTATCACTTAAACCAGGTTTCAATAAAACAACATTAATTTTGAAAACGGGAGATGTTATTGATATATTTAAAAATTTAGAATATGGTTTAAAAAACTCGAAAATAAATAACAGTTTAAAAGAAACAGTAAGACAAACTGTTTGTTCAATAGTTAACTTTAGCAAAAAAAATGTAACATATCAAAATCATAAATATTTAGTCTATAATGAAAAAATCAATCAAACAACACAATTTTTAAAAGAGAATCAACATTGAATTTTTCTAAAATCCGACAAGGGCAATACCTCAGTATGCATGAATAGACATGATTACATCGACAAGATGATGATGCTTCTGGCTGACACTGACGCATACGAAGAAATAAAGAATAATCCAACAAAAGTGTTACAAAAAAAGGTACAAGAAAAATTGAAATATCTTGATGACAATGAGTTTTTAAAATATAAGTTTCATAATACACAAATTACACGGATACACAGTTAGCCAAGGCATATGGACTCCCGAAAATACATGAAAAAGATATTCCTCTTAGACCAA
The DNA here is from genome assembly GCF_000648655.2 of Copidosoma floridanum. The sequence goes on along the minus strand of NW_019380359.1, from coordinate 977,074 downwards.
TTATTTCATTAACTAATAGTCCAACTTACTTACTTTCAAAGATATTATATAACGACTTGAAAGTATGTATGCCAAAATCAAAATTTCATATCAACAATAGTCAAAATTTTATACTCAAAATTAAATCTTTTAAGATACCAGACGATTATGTGTTGATATCCCTAGACGTTACTTCATTGTTCACTAATGTATCGTGTGATTTGGTTTTGAAAAGCCTTGAGAGACGTGTAGATTATGTTCGTCGTGCGTCAAGAATCCCGTTTATTGGAAATTCAAAGTGATCAGTGATCCGTTGGGGGCGAAATGTGAGAAAATAAATAAATACAAGTAAAGTGTATTTAAATTTTCTTGCATTGATTTATTAGTGCGCAACGTTTCGCTGACAATATGCGTCGGCCTCATCATTCTACTAAATTAAAATTAAAAACACTCAATGAGTATATAAATACTACAAATCTAGTATATAAGTTTTATTGTAAAAATTGTCCTGCGTCATATGTGGGTGAAACAAAGCGAGCGGCGGAGGTCCGCATTAGTGAACATATGAAAAGTAAAAACTCTGATTCCGTTGTTTGTGCACACCAAATCAATTTTGACCATGAATTCGATTGGGATAACTTTAAAATCCTTGACAAAGAACCCAATTACAAAAAAAGAATCATTTCCGAAATGCTTTATATAAAACTCGACAAACACAACATCAATAGAAAGGAGGATGTGCTTTCCTTTAATAGAGCATACTTTCCTTTATTATGAAAGTTTAAATGTCCCGATCTAGTTCATCGCCCTTTACCGTCTACCTTTGCGGCTCCGCCTATATAAGTGCTGGCTTGTTGTTGTAATTTATTGTCAGTCGATAGCACGACAGGTGACGAGTAAGTCAACCAAACTTACGAATTCTCGCGTACCTGCGGTAACAATTACATTAAAATTTATTGTATTTTGTGTTTGAGCCTTCCAGATCACTCATTGTGAGTTTTTAATTTTAATTTTGTAGCCTGATGAGGCTGACGCATATTGTGAGCGAAACGTTGCGCATTAATAAATCAACGCAAGAAAATTTAAATACACTTTACTTGTATTTATTTATTTTCTCACATTTCGCCCCCAACGGATCACTGATCACTTTGAATTTCCAAATTCAACGGAGGGCACTGATAAATACTAACAAACCAATCCCGTTTATTGATATTATATATTTAACGAAGTTTCTATTTGAAAATACATATTTTACCTTTACTAAAAAGTTTTATCGACAGATATTTGGTACCCCGATGGGGTCACCAATTTCTCATTTTTTTGCGGACTTAGTTCTTGATGACTGTGTTCATGAATGTTAGAATATTTTAAAAAATAAAAATAGTATTGAGCCGCTCTTCTATTTTTCATACGTTGTACGCAAAATATACAGGTGAAACAAAGAGAGCTTTAAAAGAGAGAAAACGAAAACACCAAAACAACTACAAACCGGAATCAATATGTTACTATACACCAAATTTCTAATAACCGTAATTTTGAGTGGGACAATATAAAAATATTAGACAAAGAGCCGAATTATGGTAAACGTTTGATCTCTGAAATGTTACACATTACCTCCAACATTCATAATATAAATAAGAAAGAAGATGTTTATAATTTAAGTCGCACTTATCGAAGTTTCTTTAATTCTGTCCATTTTTAAAGACTATGTACGTTCTTAAAATTGTATACTGATAATGTGATATGTGAACTGAGGGCTCGGGTCATCGCACTGCGAAACCTGTATATGTTTGTGTGTGTGCGTGCGCGCGCGCGCGCGTGTGTGTGTGTGTGTTTGTTATAAAAGCGGGGTACATTGCGGTGTTGGGGCCTTTGCCAATTTGACTTGCGTGTGAGCCATCTGCTCGATGTTACACAAGATGTACGACGATTTTCATAATATTATTATACATAAATTCGAGGTAAAGCATTCTTAAAAACAAATTGATAAATCACTCAAACCATGGCTTATTATTTTACCTGAGGGAGACATTGAGAGTGCACATTGTACACGTATGGCTGGAGAATGTATATCGACGCCTAGTACAAAGTCTAGCCTTATTCACATTTTCTCATTTAAATTAACATTTGAAAATCTGAACAAGGATAGACTTCGTACGAGGCATCGATATATAGGTATAGGAGTAACTCGCACTCTAACCAAACAATCCACCCTTTTCAGTTAAGCTGAGTTTTAGGCTATTTACGTGATGTTTTGTCATGCTGTTAAAAATTTCAATTAATAATTAAATATGAATTGTTACTACATTTTAAAACAGGTTCAATCAGATGCTTTTAAAGGGTTTTAATAAAAAATGTTTTCCAGCTTTACTTTTTGCCCACGACAACTTTATTTATCGATTTCACTTATTTATAAAGAAAAAATGCCGTATATCTGATACCCATTCGATAGCGCGAAAATAAGAAGTTTTTGTAATCAGATCGAGTAGCTAGAATATCTCAATAAATTTCATAGTCGGGATTAAACTAATTGTGTGAATTCTGCAAACTTTGTCCCCCGCCCTCGCCGTTTAGCATGATGACATCAGAAATAAAAATACCTTATATCTACAGTTTTTTACGCTACCGAAGAAGATAAAACGTAATAACAGTTATTTTTAATCTTCAGTGCCCTCTAGCGCCAACATCCCTGCAGCTTTCATCACGGGACAAAAAATTTTTTTAAAATACATATTAAGCTAAAAAAAGGAGAAAAAAATTGAAAATAAGTGTCATACTTTTCGAAAAATCTATTTTTAACTTTAAAATTCGAAAAAAACGGGTCAACCTAACCTCAAAGTCAGCTGAGAATTTAAGGTTACACGTTTGCTCATTTTAAAACCAACTATCCACTTCTGGCATTGTTTTTCATTCCTTGGAAATCGATGTTCGTAGAATACTTTTTGAATTTTCACTGGGGAACACTGCATCAGGGCGTAGGCTGTTTTTTTGTTAGAGATTCAACTCTTTCACCAACGGCTCTTACCTCAGACATATGTTATTTAGGTTTGTTTACCTGCCTCTCGTTAGTTTCATTGAGTGTTACGACGGTGGCGCTACAGGTGGGTTCACATCGTGTATATATTTAAAATGTTCATAACAATCAGCTTCATTGCAATTAAAGTTCTTGGGAGCATGAGTAACGGTCTTCACGTCTTCACGATCAGTTCAGTCAAATATTTGCCAATATTAGGAAAGTAACACGCTCTTGAAAATTCTTTTTTGAAAATACTCTAAGAAAATAATATTGTCAGTACGTTTTTACCCTCCTGACAAATCTCACCTGAGATCTCATCTGATATCTCGTGTAATTTCTCACCTAAGATCTCAGGTAAGATCTCATGCCAAATTCTCATCTGAGATCTCAGGTGAGATTTATGAAAGAAAAAGAGATAAAAAAATGTTGTGCAATGATTATAATTTATACATCAACAGAATGATTACCTAAAATATTAAGAGTTATAGGAACAAAAAAAAAAAAATTTGGCTTACATGGGACAGGAACTCAAGCCCCTAGTTTATCAGGCAAGCATCTTACCGCCTGGCCAGAGAGGATGAGATACCAGTTCGACAATTTACGTCTATGTAAAGTGTAAGTACCATGTGTTGTTGTTTTTCTTATTCACAACTGAATCATACAATTATTATTAGATATAATTTTTCCCAATCTTAATTCTGATAGTTAACCAACTAGATAATATTCAGGAACATTATTTTCTTTACAAACAATATTTTTCTCTCTTAAACTTACTCTTGAGGGGGCTTTATATCCAAGTAAGGCATACGTTTTTAATAATTATTGTAAATGTTTATTTAAATGTAATAATAAAGAAAAACTACAATATAAATCAGGGGGACTTGATGTGTTGTGAATAAATTATTTGAAAAAAATCCAAATTACTTGCGTGTATGTTATCTTATTTTGATAAACACTTATAAAAGTTGGAAATCCTTAAAGCTATTCATGTTATTCTTACTTTTTAAACTTATTATACTCCTTAAAGAATTTTAGATAGAGTTTTTACTGTAAATTTTATGAAACAATGCATGTGTAATGAGTTAGGTACAATTGTTCATACCAAACTGTAGGTTTTTACTTGTTTTTTGCGTTTTCAGAAAACAATTTCATTCAACTCACTAAACATGAATTGCATCAACAAATTTCCATTGATGACTTTATCTGTAATTATTTACGGAGTATAATAAGCTTTGAAAAGTTGGAATAACAGGAATAGCTTTAAGGATTTCTAACTTTCATAAGTGTTTTTTCAAAATAAAATAATATACACGCAAGCCGTTTGGATTTTTTAAAAATAATTTCTTCACAACACATCAAGTCCCCCTGTTTTATAGTGAAGTTTNAGCTTGTGCACGTGTTAGTCATATGTATACAAAAACTTTTTGTGTGGCGAGCACGTTGCATGATAATGTAGGATGTGAAGTGGTAGGGAAATAATAGTTAAACATTTTCTGTTTTATTTTTAAAATCAGTTTATACTAAATAAAAAATGTACATGATGTAGAGTAACTTTAAGAGACAAAATATTGTTTGTGAAGAAAATATTGTTCCTGAATATTATCTAGTTGGTTGACTATCAGAATTAAGATTAGGAAAAATTATATCTAATAATAATTGTATGATTCAGTTATGAATGAAAAAAACAATATGGTACTTACACTTCATATAAACGTTCATTGTTGGACTGGTATTTCTTACTTTCTGGCCAAACGGTAAGATGCTTGCCTGATAAGCTGGGAGCTCGAGTTCGTGTCCCATATAAGCCGAATTTTTTTTTTTTTTCCTATAACTGTTGATATTTTAAGTAATCATTCTATCTAAGGTGAGATTTGTCAGGAGGGTACACTTCGTGTGAATATAATCTTGAATACATTTATGGGTTAAATGACCGGCAATGTTTTTTTTTAATATTTTCATAAATCAATCATGTAAATAATTTTCTCAATCATATACCTAATTTCCTTCGCAACTTTCATCGTATGATCGTTATCAATAAGAAAATCATCTCTATCCAGAATGAATTTGATGATTCTTTTATTTACAAAATTATCTGTCTCTGCAAACAGTGGAGTGTTCTGTTATTTTTGCAATCCTAGTATTTATAATTTTGTCTCGTTAGATTCACGGTAAGTTCGAGCCAAAGGCATGAATAAAGTAATCATTATTTCATACTCCAGACTTCTTCTTATTTACAAAACATAGGTCTCTCGTTAGTTTTAAAACTCCTGATCTCTCAGACCTTACATTAGGTACAAGTGTTGCTGTTGAAATTGTGTACGATATTTTTTATGGTTATACTCAGTAAAAAATGTTAAAATTGTTGATTGTTCTCATTCTTAGACATAGTAGTGCGAATTGATGTGACATCAGCGCTTTATAAGATTTTTTGGAGATCGTTCGAGTTTTGTGACGGTAGCTTCTTTAAAAAAAAGTGAGTTATACTTCACGTGATTTCAGAAGCAGATATACAATAGCTCAATGTTTGAAGATCACTGAGCATTCATTTTTTTGTAATTTTAAAAAAGAACTACATGTTTTGAGGTCATAAATATTAGGTATTTGACATGGGATGTCACACGCCCCCCCCCCCCCCTTAGCTGGTTGCTATCCTCGGCAATCATGAGAACGAAAACAGTTAAATAGTTTTGGATGCTGTGCATTTCAGAAAGTATCCTGATGGTGTTGAATTTTTATGCAACATTACTTTGGAATCCGTAACACTTCACTGAAATGAAATGAGAGGAGATTCTGCAGTATTGCTATCACGCTCTTATTCTATCGTTATTCCTGCATAAAATTGTATTAATCGTTATTAGGGTTATAGCCATTGTTATTTTATAGGTCTATAAGGTGGATGTTCCTGTACTCGCTCATTTAAGCAGACGAAATGTCCCAATAAGTAGTCGATCACTTTTTTTCTTTGATGGGCCTTTGTTATATTTTCAATTGGGTTTATACATTAACTTGTATTAAAAGAGTAATTGCTTAGTGTCCGAATAGCTATCCAATTTATGTATGTTTTGAAAATTTATAGTGAAAAAATCAGCCAGATGACCGACTATTGGTACATGACCGAGTACTGGGACATCGACCATAATATGTTTTTTACAAACTATTGTACATTATTTTTACTGCAGATCTTTGGCTTAATTTTACTTCACACTAGTGTCAAACTAAGTGTTGTTCAAAATCAGTGCTTAGAAATTTATCTTCAAAACGTAAAATCTTTTATTGATGGTCTCGCAAATACGTATAATATGCTTATATGTTGTATGAAATATAATAAAAGAATACAATTTCAACGAGTAGTGTGCGTAGGCTTGCTTACATCAAGAAATTTTTTTTGGGATTTTATTTGATTATTTATGTATGTTTTTATGAATATGGATTATTGGATATTTATTGGTAATAAATCCTGGACGTCGCTAACATTCAATTGTTGTGGAAAAATTTAGTTTTAGAAATTAATTGATTGATATTTGTTTATTCATATTCAAACTATTATAATTATTCCCTTACAAAATTGTTGTTTAAGTAATAATGGTTTGATGAACTTATGACAAACATACATCTTACTCAAGGGTCATATTGTATTACTAAATATAAGTTCATTGTATAGGAAAATCTTAGTTGGTTCAATAAAATTATACAAAAACAATTCCTCACATAGTAAATGTGCAAGAGTTAAAGGAAAAAAACTGTGTTCCATATATTTATACACATATATTTGTGGTCAGCTAACTCAAATTGTTGCTGATGTGTAGTTTTGTAAGGTGAGCATAAGGAATGAAGTTTTCTTTTTCAGTTCTTATTGTGTCGTCACTTAAGTAAGTCGTTTATCAGAATAAACTGTACTGTGGTAAAGCAAATGCTTTAGTTAGTAGCAAGTAGTATATTACTATATTGTGTGTTTTTGTAAAAAAAATTTTCTATTCATCGTGGTTTCTCGATTTTTTTTTTTGCTTTGGTTTATTTCGGGTTGTTACAGTATACCCGAGAAAAGCGGATGGTGGGTGGGATACGTAACGAGGTGTTCATTGAAAAAGGTTAAGACGTAAAATAAGAATTGAAACCGGTGTATTTTAGATGCAATGGCTTAGTATATTTAGGGGTGAGTAATTAAAACAGTACTGACAGTTGAAGGAAGTTGTGTAAAACAAATTTTTTTTTTTTTTAGGTAGTAGAAAACTTTTGTATGCCCAGGTTTTATTAGCGGTACCTATGGTGGCGATGCGTGGAGGCGAGAAATGATGGTAAAAGGATATGAGTACACCAATCTCTCTGGACGAGTCCGAGTGCGCGCGCTGTTTGAATGAGCGAAATCGTGTGCAGCTTGTGCACGTGTTAGTCATATGTATACAAAAACTTTTTGTGTGGCGAGCACGTTGCATGATAATGTAGGATGTGAAGTGGTAGGGAAATAATAGTTAAACATTTTCTGTTTTATTTTTAAAATCAGTTTATACTAAATAAAAAATGTACATGATGTACAAAATATGACTCGCAAAACACGCATGGTTTATTAAATTCGTTTTGTAAAACGTCTAAAATGGTTTTGCCCGTGTGTAAGGCATACTGTAATAGAGACTTTGTCTTCAAAGCCTTTGAAAAGACGATGCATTTGGGACAAATCGTTCACTTTACGCGTCAGGATTTAACTTATGAACTTAGCTTCAGCACTTCCGTAAGTATAAATTCTTTTTAGGTTCTTGGCAATAGTTATTAGATTATACTTCAAGTTATTTAAAGTAACATCTTCCTCAAACCATTAGATTCTATAAATTTCTCCCGTCTGGTGATTATTATGCTTTTTTATATCCGACGGTAAATCATTGAAATTGCAAGGTGGCTTGATTATCGAATGGCCAACAATGTTTCCTTGCAAGGAAGCCACTGAAAATTCTTTCTGTATGAAGTATCTGTCAGCATTATAAAAGCCGTGGATACTAATGATGAAATTCATGATGTGTTTGATGAGTATTTTGAAATTGTGAATATGAAAGTTAAAACTTGTTTTTCCCAATGTATTCTTTACTTGACAAGGCTCTCTTTTTCACCGTTGCTGTTACTACTTGTGTCACATGGGTAAAACTGAGTAAATGATCAGATAAAACCTGTATTCATAACTTTTCTTTATTAAAGATAGTGACATCTGCCCACTCACAGCGCTGCGTATGATTGCGTAATCTCTCTTTCCATGAGCGAGTATGAGATGCAGCTTTTCTTCTCTCCGAATGAATAGCTTAGAAGCACATTTTTACTTTCAAAAACTATTTTTACATTTTATTCTTGAATTATAATTTGAATATTCTAACAGTTCTTTATTACTATTGGCCAAAATGTTTTTAGTTAGGAAAAACAACTTTATACATCGAACTAAGCACACATGTTTTTGATTTGATTTAAAACATATCCAATACCTTATTGCAGAAACATTTCTAATAGCACATAAGTTAATGTTGAAGGCATGGTACTTGCGTGGCCACTAGGCTTCGTTGAGTTTTGCAAGCGCTGGGCAGTCATACTCCTTAATATTCATAACTCTAAAAGTGTAGAAAGCATGAATGACTTAACCTTTATGATACCTTATTATATGTGTGCATATGTACATACTTGAATGTTAGTATTTCTACCAGGTATTTTTTTTTCAAGATCCTTGACGAAAACCGTTTCCACGTCAACAAGTTCAGTTTTAAATATATTAAGTACTCTTTCATAAGAAATGTTTACGACATTCCAGCTTATACCATGAAAATGGGTTATCAACTAACGATTTTGCTTCTTGTCCGCATGTGATGAATTTTCCCACTCGTTAGGTGGCTTAAGCACTATTACAACTGTCATGGAATCCCAATTTTTTCCAAGTTTAACGTAAGAAATTTTTTTGAAAATAAATTTATTTACGCTCTTAAGACCCCATATATTTACAATATACTACATCATTAAAAAAAGAAATATATGTTGTTAAGTTGAGGGTATGCAAACAAATGAATCCCGCGGCAAAGCGCAGAATACTAAATACCCAATAAATTAACCCCCCCCCTTCCATATCCCTAATATTTTCTAAAACTTGTGTTATAATAAAATTGGAGCTGCTTGACCAGCTTATTTCCATGTAATCTGTGAGCAAGTGAACTTGCAGTTCTGAGTTAGCTATGGCAACAGTACAACATTTTAAAGATGTGGCTCGCCAGCTATGGAAAATGTATCAGCTAACTATAAATAGATATAATGCTACTCATATCTAAATTTAGTTAGATAGCAGTCTTACAGCTCTTAAGGATAGTGATTTTTTTTTAGTAAAAAAAAAATGACTTATCAACTTCTGAATTGCAAAATTGCAATCAGCGAAAGCTTTACTACAAACTTTAATACTGATACTTTATGATTGCTTAGAAAAAGTGAAAGCAGCAAAAATGTTTATTATTTAGTCTGAAGTTTTTGTATCAGACAGTGATCATGAAAATGAGGTAGCAGTTACAGCATTTGAAAATGAACCCGAAGTATTTGAATCGGAAAATAATATAGAAATCGCGTCAACTACCAAATTTGGAAATAACTCCACCAAATACGTTCAAGGTGTAGGAATAGCTGCAGAGGCATCCACAGCATCAGTAATACCGTCAAAAACACTTCTAGTTGCTAACAACAGAAAAACAGTAAGTCTCGAAGATGTTAATAGTACTTTTGAAAGACGAATCATGACAGCATTGATTGTTAACTTGAAACATTTAGATTTGAGAAATTTCTTTAAAGATGCAAAGAAGCAGTTTTTTAACCGAATACAACAATCTCTTAGCAAACATGAAGCACTAAAAGGTAACACAGTGTTGTCATCTAAATATGTTACAGTAAAAGATAACATTGAAAGTACCGATATAAAATTCTTTAACACAAAGTCACAATACATTTATCTAACAACTGATTTAGACGATTGGTTTGATAAGAACGTGCAACAACCAATTGAGCAAAGTATAGATGACTTTAAAGATGCCGGTTCTGGCTGCTTTTTACAGTCAATATTAAATTTAGTCATCAACATCAATAAATTAAATCCCATGCGAGATAATTCATTTATAGATTTACCAGACTACATTTAAAAAAAAATGCTTGTGTAAATATTGTTAACACGGACAATCAATGCTTTACATGGGCTATTTTATCAGCATTGCATCTAGTAAATAAAAATGCAAATCGTGTCTCAAATTATACAAAATACGAAAACGAGTTAAATTTTAATGATGTTGAACTCCCGATTACCCCTTAAGAAATTTCCAAATTTGAAAAACGAAATAATGTTTTGGTTAATTTATATTTTTTAAAAAAGAAAGATAATTCTTATAATGTTTGTCCTAGTCATTTATCAGGAAACAAAAAAGAAAATCATGTTAACCTTTTATTTGATGAAAGTTTTTAAATTAATGATGAGGAGGATGATAATACAATCAATATTGAGGACGATTCAAGTACCCAGTTTGCATATCTTTATGTTTGGATTAAAAATTTGTCACTTTTAATACACTAACAGTTGTCTGAACATTAGCGTGCCGCAAACATATGTGACCAATGCCCTCATTACTTTTAGTCTAAAGATAAATTGAAAGCACATGAAGAAGATTGCAAAAATATGAATAGTTGCAAAATTATTCAACCTAAAAAAGAGATAAATGAGCACGTACTTGGATTTTTTTATTTCACACACAAGAACTGAGTACCTATTGTTGTTTTTGCGGACTTTGACTGTTTATTGGAATCTATTGAAAATAAACGTGCATACCAACATCATGCAGCACATAGTATTGGATGTTTTGTCAAATGCAGTTATGATGATAGTTAATCAGGGTATAAAAGTTATAAACAAAATGATATAAATAATGATGAGACACCTGCTAAATAGGTTATTAGTATGCTTTACCTTCTTGCTTTAAAACTGGAAGAATTGTATAAAAATTCTATCAAGATAATTGATTTGACAACAGCAGAGAAGGTCATGTATGATCAAGCTTCGTTATGTCATATATGTAACCATCCCTTCAGTTTAGTTGATAAAAAAGTAAAAGATCATTGTCATCTGACTAAAAAGTACGCATACTTTTTTCTCTGCAATAATTATTATTACTATTTCGTAAACTAAACAAAAAAAACATTTTTCTATTGAGGTTTTAAGGTCCTGCGCATTAATTATCATGATTTACGAATGATACCAATAATTTTTCATAACTTAATCGCTTATGATTCTCATTTGTTTATAAAAGAACTTGCTGTTAACTTCCCAGGAAAAGTTCAATTTTTACCTCAGACAAAAGAAAAGTACATTTCCTTTACAAAATATGTTGAAGAAACTGATATTAATCTACGATTTATAGATACCTTCAAATTTATGCCTTCATCTCTCGACAAACTGTCATCATATTTAGATGAAATGAAAATTATTGAAAGTACATTCTCAAATGATCATCACCGCAATGTGAATCAAATAAATTTATTAAAAAGGAAAGGCATATTTCCATATGATTATATATCCTTGTTTGAAAAACTAGAGGGAAAAAAGATACCACCAAAACAAGATTTTTATAGTAGCTTATACGAAGCTCACATTACTTATGAAGAGTATGAGCATGCTAAAAGTATCTGGAATACTTTTAAGATTCAAACACTTGGGCAGTATTCAGATTTATACTTGAAGACTGATGTACTACTACTTGCCTAAGTTTTCAAAAAGTTTCGAAACAATTGTCTCGAAGCAGATGACTCAGACCTGGCTCATTATTATACAACACCTGGTTTAATTTGGGATGCTATTATAACATCGGTGTATCCACATTATTTTTTTTCCCTCTTTCTTCAAAACTTTCCGTGCTGATTTTATAACACTAAATGCAGGGGCCAATGTGCATCTAAAAAAAGGCGAATCACCTACAAGATTGCTCGTAGCTAAGGTCCTACGACCATGCATGACTCACATACAAGCACGCTAGCCCATGCTAACCGGAAAAGCAATTAAATGAAATACTTTTCAAAGCGTTAAATGATAAAATAACTTTAAAGAACTAACAGATGCAAAAGGCTAGCTAGGAACAGTTGCGCCGGTTGACAAGAACTAAGACAAGTAGAATAAGATAGAGTTAATGTATAGTTGATAAGCAACCACAATATAAATAATGATGTTAACTACTGTAAATCTAACAAAGCGACATTATTAGTTTTCGCTCGTTTTTGATACATGAGTTGCCAAGCTACCCTCTTGCACCATAGAATTATTATACCATTCGCAAAAATCTAATTTTTGTAATCCGGACAAATGCTGCTACTTTTCAATATGTAAAGGAGAGCGGGAAAGTTGAGCCAACAGTCAATAATAGCTCCTTCCCTTTTTCCTGACTTAGATATGTCGGGAGAGAGGTTGTACGACCGAGCCAATATAAGTCCCCAGGGCACCACGTGCCGACATCCTCTCCAAAGAGTAAGCAAAAGGGAAAATGAGAATTGATCCCACTACTAACATTTAAAAATATATTCGTAGCTAAAAATAAATTTAAATGACCGACAAGCTTAGTTAAGTTAACAAACAATGGGTCACGACGAACACCTGATTTGTGTTTGGACCACCACTACAGCTGCTTCAGAGTTGAATGGTTGGACCGCTGTTAACAATTACGCTTTCCAACTATTAACTTATTCGATTATTGTATCTGACAGCTCTAACAACTATTATAGTTATTAATGTGTAAAAATTATTATTACTAATCCTATTATTAATATAGCAACGCAGTAAACGATTATTCAATCAACACCTACATGAAATGCTGGGCGATTTTTACCGCTCTTGTTGCAATAAATTTGATTGAGTAAACGAGCAATGCTTAGTCTAAGTAAATTTTAGCAATATGTCATCCTAATGTTAATATTTAATAACATCGAAAATCTGTAAAATCTTGATGTAAAAGAGAAAGAAAGGGTGCAAGTGAGTGAATCACCTTTCCCTCTCTTGACGCATGTAGGAAAGCTAGCCAGAGGTGGGAAGTGCCAATTTTGAGTGGCTAAACTAGAGCAACTCCAGCCAATTAGATCTTCGGCTATTGTCTTTTCCTCCAAAATTTTCAGCGGCAAGCTTTTCTGCGTCGTTTTCTAGCCAGCGCGTGGTTGAGGTCCGCTACTTCTTATAAAAAGGCCCAGAGGCCCCGAGAAAAGCACTCGACTCGACTCAGCTCAAAGATAGCCCTTCAAAGTAGACTGAGTAGTAAAAGTCCGCCTCTGCTACAATCCAGTCTACTCCGAAGCGAGGTACAGTTACAGTTTAATTTTACCCTCAAACGGTTGAATAGGTAGCTAGAGTCCACCTCTGCTATCTCACGGTCCTCCACAAGTGCGGTTTCAAATCTTCGATCTCGGACACCCCGCGCTGGTTCACTCCACTGTATATTTTAAACTAAAAATAAAAGTAAGTCAAATTGGGATACTAAAGGGACAAGTCTTTTTTCCTTTTTTCTCAGTTTCAACGCGGACGTGTTTTGTTATAGTTCGACATTCGGTATCGGTAAATACCACGTTACGAAATTAAATAGACAAATTAATCATCACGTAAAGTCTAGAGCAATCACATTTACTCTGGATGGTACTGGTGGATCCTAGACCGGTCACGAACTTAAACCATTTTATCCCCTTATGTAACCTCTAGAGTGTAACTACCTTTGCTCGTTACAGTACTGGTAACCTCTAGATCGCGAACGGGATACTATCCAATTCATTGCACCAGATATTCTCAATAAATCCGTGGCGCGCCGCGAACAAGTGCATTGCATCATTGCTCGACAACCGCGTTGATTTCATCAAAACGGCCGTCCTCGCTTCCTTCCGAATACTTGAATGAAAAAATAACTACCCTTTAGCCCCACGTTCCACCTACGCGCCCAGTGCGAGTCCCAAGTTATTAAGCGAAAGCTTAGACTCAAATAATACGTTGCGTTGACGTAACACTATGTTGAAGTATGCAAAGGTTTGAAAATTCTTTTTAAAATCATAATTCTTTTATGAAATAATAATAATAATAATGTTACTTGATTTTATGTAAAGCTTGAATTGTTAACCGATATTGACATGCTTATGTTTATTGATCGTGGCATACGAGGTGGCATCAATCAATGTTGTAATCGCTATGCTAAAGCAAATAATGCATACATGGAAGAAGGCAAACGCAATGATATGCATGAATAATATCTCATGCATTATAATGTAAATAATTTGTATGGTTGGGCAATGACCCAACCATTGCCTTACGTTGGTGTAAAATGGATTGAAAACATTAACGCAACAGGTATTTTGAATGTAGAAGATAATGCTAAAATCGGGTACATACTCGAAGAAGATTTTGCTTACCCTGGAACTCTCAATAATGCACACAAAGATTTGCCATTTTGCGCTGAGCACATGATACCACCAGGATACAAACAAAAAAAATTATTAACTACTCTGTACGACAAAATACGATGTGTAATTCACTATTGGGCACTCAAGCAAGCTGTGAGTTATGGTCTCCGTATGAAAAAAATCTATTGAGCCATACAGTTTAATCAAAGTTCCTGGTTAAAAACATACTGGGTCAGTACTATATACGGAGTTGTCTCGACCAGGCAAGCTCATTCTACACTCCAGCAGAGGTCCAAGTAAGGTTGAACTTAATCAACAGAAGCTGACATCACCTTTAAGTGAACCACCTCGTAAAAAATCTAAATACAGTCAAGGTAACATATTTTTTTTACGTATTCACACAGCATATGTAATGAATAAATAATTTATGCTGACTTGCATGTTTTTTTTTGTTTTGTTAAAGATGAATCTTGCAACACTCAACAAAATCGTTGACAGTGATTTTCTGCCAACGAAAAAACTGTCCAAATTGATTCCCGACCAAAACTACATGGTGTCAAAACTAAAAAAAGTTTATTCTAAATTCGGACCAAAATAGTTGCAGAACTTGACTATGACTTACAAATGTTTCTGCTGACTAGAATAAGTACAGCTCTGTTTAAAAACGAAGAATTCTATACTGAATAATTGGATACTGTAAATAAATTTCAATTACTTATAGTATACAACGGAAAACGCATCATATTTTCTTATGTGTGATGTTAAAATGAAAAGTGAAAAAATAATTACAGTTTTCTCTAAAATTTGAGTATTTATTTAAAACATTCTTTCTATGTAACATTTTCATTATTACTTGATATATATTACAATCTTATGACTTTTTAACTTAAAGTAATTCAAATATCTTAGTCATTTTTTCGTCCCACTATTGTAAGTACTGTCAAAATCCAACCATTTGACAAAAACTCGATTGCCACGCCTTCAAAGGATCTTGTCTATGAGGTATACATCAGGATGTTTTGTTTTCTGTAGTTGTTGCTTGTAGAAACCTCAAGGAATAGGTTGATTTTGATAATCTTTAAGATGATACGTCTTTGGATTTTTTGCTGCTACTCGCGTGATTGTAAATATTTCTGTCGACCAAGACTGTGCACAACCTTTTTCGAATGCTTGTTTTGTCTTGCTCACTCATACTTTATTAGCAATTTTAAATCTTGGCTCACTGCTATTTTTACATTTAAAAAAAAACTTTTTCAAGACTTGAACATTATTTTCAACAGTAACTTCTTTCGGTTTCAATTAATTATCGATGATTCCTCTAAATATGTAATTTAACTAACGTTTGTATCAAATTCAACTACTTATAATTGCCTTGCAAATTGAATTTTTTCCACATCAAATCTTTTAAAGTACCATTGAATCGCTTGAATATTAAGGCTTTAAGATTGCTGTAAGTTGAGTATAAATTTATTTTATATTTTTGCATGAGATTTTAGAAGTTTGCATTATAAAATTCTTTGCCGCGATCAGTTTGCATCTTTACTGGCACCCGTCCTTTGTTTAATATCGAATGCATTGCTGCAGTTACTTCTTCACCCTTTTTTTCTTGATAGGTACAGCCCATGCGTACTTGGAGAAAATATTTATTACAATGAGCATATACCGATATCCTTTGTTTTCGGAAGCGTAAGGCTGCATCTCTACAAGGTCTGCTAGCTAAGTCTCATCTAAACTCCGTATGTTTAATTTTCGGCGAGGATAATTACGTCTTGCTACCTTATGCAGTTCCTCAACAATTTGCTCCATGTATTAATTGTCTAGGTTGAAGTTTTCTAAATCAGCTTGAATGAATGGGAATTTTTTTTGTAAGTTGAGTATAAAAATTCGAAAGCTATCTGTTTCTATTTCAAGCTTTTTAATTATTTGAATCAAGTAAGCATAATTTACTGCATCTTGCGGCTGTTTAGGTGTTCCAACATTGCACAGTCTTTTGTTATTTAAGTCATACTGCCCATCTGTTGTAAGTTTATATCCAATACCAGGAGGGACTTGGCTACCACCTTCGGTTTTACCTAGTTTTTGACCGAATACATCGACACTCATTTTGATACTAAAGAAAAAATTGTGCACATCAATATATATATCCTCCTTCATAAAGCTCTTCGATGATAGATACAATTTTACTGTCAAGACTTGTATCTCCTGCTGACTTTTCAGCTGTTAATAAGCGTAAACGATCTACTAACTCATTAGAATTATTCTAATGTATTTAATCTACTTGTTGTGTTATTTTGTTATTTGATCAGTTTCATAATGAGGTAACAATGAGCCGCTTTTTTTGCCAACTTTTTTTTTTTTTTTTTTTTTTTTTTGATGGAGTGAGGAGGGGAAAATCTTCATAGACACCCCAGCTCATCCGGTGGTAGTGTCAGATTCACCCGGTGTGCCTACTGACTAAAAACTAACCTCCCCGCATGGGACAGGTCCGTGAGGACCACTCCCCTAGAAGACAAAAGGGCATAAGAGGAGAAAGAAGAAGGAAAATAACGGAGAATTTCGGAGGCTGACTCGCTCTCGAAGAGATGAGAGGAGGGGGCACTTACGCATCTGGGTGAAGCTCGAATCTTGGCTTGCGCCGGAATAAGTAGAGCTAGAGAAGCTTAAATTTTGTGTTATTGTATGTGTATGTGTAGATGTGTGAGTCCGCTGGGTATTGTGTATTTGGAAGCGTACTTGTGATTAGTGTAGGTATTGTATAGGGTTGAGACCGTAGAGGATACGGCGGACAGTTTGGGTGCTCCTAAGGGGAGCGCACGAATGAAAGTCGCGTTTGTTTCGTTGAGATCATGGAGATGGAGATGATGCATCCTATGGAAGCAGGAGAGATTGAAGACATAGAGTATATTAAGGGTCCTCGGGGTTCTGTGCTAGAGCACAGGGACGTCTTATAAGGTCGAAGCGACCGGGTTGAAGGTTCACGAGTGCGGTGATGGTGGGGTTGGAGTGGTCCGTAATGGAGACGCAGATTTTAGACGCAAGGACAGGGGCTGCTTGTATTGGAGGGACGATGTTGAACTCCTTGATAATTTAGGTATTACTGATGTACCACGGAATGCCCAGGATTGACCTCAGAATCTTCATGAAAGGGCCCTGGATGCCCTGTAGTCGGTTTCCCTTTGTGGCGCCCCACTTTGGTATCGCGTAGGTGCTAATGCTCTCGATGATGGCATTGAAGGTGCGCAGCTTGGTCTTCTGGAAGACTGCTTTGTTGTTGAAGAAGGGCTTTAGTTGCACGAAGGCTCCATATGCCTTACCGTGGGTGCTGTTGATGTGCCGAACGTACGTGAGTCGACGGTCTAGCGTTACGCCAAGGTACTTGGCGGAGTAGCTCCAGTCGATTTCTACTTCATTGACCTTTATCTTTTTCAGTTTCTTCCTTGGATTTTCCCAGGAGACGAGCATAGCTATAGTCTTTGCCTCGTTTACGACCAGTTTCCAAAGACTATACCAGTTATGGAGAGTGACGATGTGCTCGTTTAAGAAGGTGGTGCACTGAGAGTGTTGTTTTGACGTGCAGCTGACCGTGACGTCGTCTGTATAGACGTACGTGTCGATGTTTTCGCGCTGGGGTAGGTCGTGGCAAAAAATGTTGAAAAGGGTGGGTGAAAGTTTGGAGCCTTGGGGGATTCCGGAGGTTATTGGGCGGGGTTCGGAGAGGGAGTCGCCTAGTTTAACGCAGATAAATCTGTCCGAGAGATAGGATTTGACGGTGTCGATGAGGTAGTGTGGAAAACCTAACTGTATAAGCTTGTACAGGAGGCCCTCGTGCCAAACTCTGTCGAAGGCCTGCTGTAAATCTAGAAAAGCTATCGCGGTGAAGTTTTTGTGGATGAGGCTATCGGAGAGGTCTTCGGTGACTCTCAGAAGCTGGTGAACTGCTGAATGTCTGGCACTGAAACCGTACTGCACGTCAGGAAGGATGTTGTTTTCCGTGGCGTGCTTGTTTAGGCGGGCGAGGATAATGCTTTCGGTGATTTTACTGGGTGAGCGAATCTGCAAAGATCTCTGCTTTATCTGAATCTAATGAGTAGAGTTTGTTCCCTTGTTGAAGGGGGGGGAGGGAAGGCCGTTTGTTACGGAGTTTTTTAACAACCTTTCAAGCATTTTTTGGGTGGGACTCTGCCTTGGCTATGAATTTGTTAAATTCCTTGTTTCGGAATTTGAAGACTTGGGATTTGACTTCTCTTTCAAGGGAGTTAAGATGAACTTTAAGTTCGGGCGCTCTCCTTTTTTGCCAGAGTTTCTGGACTCTTTTCTTCTCCTTGATAAGGCGCAGGAGGTCGCGGGGAAGTTTAAGTGTATGTTTGGGAGCTGTGGTTGTTGTGGTGGCTTCTTGTGTGAATCTGTTGAGTTCGTCAGTGAGTTCGTCTACTGCTATGTCAAGTTCCGTTTGGGACCTGATGGGGCAACATTTGAATGGAGAGAATTTCAGGTTATACGCAAGGTGGATCCAGTCTATGCGGCTGGTGGTGACGGGTATGGTGAGAAGGAATCTAGGGATATCTAGGTAGACTGGATTATGGTTACAGGGGAGGTCAGGAGAGGTTCTTGGTTCCGTAGGGATGGTCAAGTTTTTTGTTAGGAATATGTCTTGAATGTCGGGGTCTTGGTCTGGGGAGCTTGGATTGTGAGTTGGTTCGCTCGGAACCTCAATATTGATGTCGAGGTTACGCAAGTATTTGAGAAGGGAGCGTCCTTTGGGATTCTCGTGTTTGCACCCCCACGATTTGTGCTTGGCGTTGAAGTCGCCAGCCACGATCGTAGGGATGTTGGAGTCAAACGGAGAGTTTATGCATTGGAGGGTAGAATCAACCGTGGGAGGGGAATAGAGGCAGATGATTCTAATGGAAGAGGATGTAGTGGTATGTACTTCGACTCCAATTGCTTCGCAGTTGGCAGCGTCCGTACTGATGACTCGATGGCGGATGCCCTTGCGTACAAGGATAGCCACTCCACCATGTGATTGGTCACGTCTGTCTCTTCTGTGGACCGTGTAGTTGTGTATGTACAGTGACTTTGTGTTGTCTAGGTGTGTCTCGGTTATGCATGCAACGTCTATGTTTCTGGTGTGAAGTACGTGTACAAGTTCAGTCGTGTTGTGTGTAATGCTGTTCGCGTTCCAGTTGAGTAGTGTGGAGTCTCTATCTATCGTGCTACTGTTATGTTTCCCTCTAGTCCGGACACCCTTTGGTCGAGGCGTGTCAGCAGAGTCATTATGGAGTGGAGGATGGTCTTAATTGTGGGGGTTGTGTTGAGCAGAGGAGTTTAGGGTTGTGCTTTGGTCTGCTATTGAGAGGATGCCGCGTTAGCGTAAGACATCCCCGGGCGGAAAGGAATTCCGAAGGCAATAAGGAATTTTGGGGCAACCCCGGTAGAAGGCGCGGTGCTCACCGTTGCAGTTTGCACAGCGAGGGGTAGCTTGGGTAGTGTCCCTTTTGGACAGGTTGCGGTGGCGCGGTTTGCACTGCAGAAACCACGGACAAAGGCTACGCGGCAGTAGGAAGCCCTGTGGTTAAATTTCTGGCAGCGACGGCATTGGGGGATGTCGTTGGACTTGCGCTTTTCTTCTACTCGGACAGAAGTGCCCCCGAGTGACCTGAGGTTGTAGATGGCGCGGGAGTTCGGGTCCGACGCGTCAAGGTACACGGTGACCAAGGACCAGGTTTGGTCACCCTTTTTCATGTGGTAGACGCGACGGGTGGAGGGTACTTTGTCCTGGATCATGTCCAAGATTTCTGTTTCCGTGTAGCCAATATTAACTCCATGGATGATGATCACCATTTCACGGTCTTCGTGAAGTTGGTGTGTGGTGAACTCGACCTTTTTTTCGTCAAGGTCGTGGACGATACGACGGAAGCTGTCGACGTCATCGGGGTACACGCGAGTACCCTGGGATGTGGTTATTACACGGCGGACAGGGATTTTTTCGTCGGTGAGAGCTTTGTTGATTTTGGGCCAGAGTCTCTGGTCCAAGATTGTGATGGGAGGCGAGGCCTTTTTTTCTGGAGATATTACAAGTCTCTTGCGTTTCTGCATGCGCTGGGTCCTCGAGGTGACCGTCAAACGCGTTTTTTCCTGCTTGGGAGGAGCTTGGTTGGGCTTGGAATACGCGAGACTCTTCAAACTACATATCGGAGAGTTCGGAACTAGATAGTGACACGTTGGTCACAAGTTTTGTACACCTTCTCTTAGCGGCGGGTTTCTTTACGGCTGAATTTGTGTAGGCATTTTCCACTGGCCTAGGGCTGGGCATGGGAGGGGGCTGCTTTGTTCCTGAAGTGGAGGGATTTAGCAGGTTTAATGGGTCGCGGTTTGCGGGTGACAGAGGGATGAAATCCGAAACTTTTACCGGGGTGTATTCCACCGCGTGGAGGGACTTGACATAAATTGCCGTGATAATGTTGTCCTTCTCCTCGATGAATCGGACAAGTTTAGCAATTTGCCGGTTGGATTTTTCCAGCTGGATAGAGTACTCACTCGTAATCTTCTCCAGGTACTCGTTCCGCTGCTGGAGTTTGGCGAGTTCAGCTGCGATATTGGCCAGTGTATCGCCACGGGAGAGTAGGCTGCGTTCCCGCTGAGAGTTTTGTCGGTTGACGCGGAGGTCTCGGCTCTTCAGCTTGAGGGTTCGCTGGTCCATTGGCTGGCTGACTGTCATGTCAGACACTGCGGGGAACTGTGCACTATTGTCACTTGCACTAGCACTGTCACTTGCACCATTTGTCGTGGACATCTCGGAAGATGATGAGTCTGTTTTTTCCAACAACGCGTCGAAAGAGTTGGTCACACTGACTTGAAATTGTAGATTATCCACAGTGCTCATTTTTTGGCAGTGCCCTAGTGAAGGGCTAGCCAATGGGGCCACCCCTGAGGGTGGCGTGTACGTGGGTGTAGAAATTAGCGGAAACACAATCTTGCGGCGCGACTAAGTCGCGTTTACGGAAAGAGAAATAGGTAGCCCTGAAAAGGGCCGTTTAAAGAGAACTCAAGTCTGAGTAAGAGCGATGCGTAACGGGCATGTGCAGAAAGCGTGCGTTTGGTACGAGCGCTCGAGCGAGACTGTTTTTTTTTTTTTTGCCAACTATGACGTCGAGCATAAGAGTAATAATTTTATTAAACTTATTACTGGTATGGGTTTGTATTGCTCCGATTTTTTTTAAACCCTTTTGTATGAACATTTGAAGTTTGTAATATAATGTAGTATTTTTCAAAATCCTCTTATGTCAACAGAGATTTATTAGGATGCTTTTTGATAAGTAGCTTCATTATTCCATGAGTCATTGAAAAATGTTAATCATGCATTTCGATACGATTGTTTTCAAAGTCTATTCGCGAATCACCAAGCTCGTACATTGCATTTTATTTTTGTGCTCCAGACTTCAAATCTAATGAATTTTTCTAATTTTTATTACATATTTGTAAAAAAAAAAAATAATTTAATAAATTTTTACTAATTTTTACTGAATCAACTGATTGATTTTGAATAGTATTATTTAAATCAGTATCATCATCACTTTTACTAATGGCAGACTCGAATGCTATATCACTTTCACTAAGCTTTCCTTTGTTTTTTTGATGCTTTTCTTCATCATCTTTATTATTTTCTTTATCGTTTTTATTATAAAAATATTTATGAGTAACGGAATCGTTACTATTTTTTTTTGTTTTTTTTGTTTCTGCAACAATTTCTATTAGAGGATCTGTAATTGCTTTAAAAGTTTCACTAAGTACTTTTTCAGCCTCTTCTCAAACTTTAATAGTCTGTACTTTTTTCTCACAGCCTTAAGTGCCTTCACTAACTGACGTAGATATCTTTTCTCTTGTTCATACGTAATAATAATGATGCTGATGATGATGATGATGATGCTCCAATGTCTTACGACTGACTGTAATGATTGCACTAGTTATGTCTGAAATATACAGCAAAATTATCAAAGCGTTTTTTGTAGCGACCATTATTTGTTTGTTGATCTTTATTCATAACAACAAATCCATGTTTATCATCATTCCTGCAGTTAGAGCATAAATTTTTAAATTGAATGTATGGCATGTCTGAGTTTACATGATCATTATACACATGCCTTAAGTTAACTTCGTCTTGACGGAATGAAACCAAAAAATTAACGTTATTCCCAACAAGATGCTTTGGTACTTGAGCACATGACTGACAAAGATAGAAGCAGTCAACATTTTTGTGTCTACCCATACGGAAAAAGGCCTTTACATTGTCTTATTTTTCACAAGCTACATCATCAAAAATCATTATAGCATTTGCTAAAGCGTCATCAGGTGAAACTACAGTCTCATGTTCGCTGAAAGGTTAGTATTTCACACTCTCTGTAGGCTGCAATAAATATTTTCAAAAACTTGTATTTTGGTTGATGTAGCGATTTAGAATATACATACACATTTTCAATCTTAACTCCATTGAGATGCACGATTAAAGCCAATAAGCTATTAGTTTTACCATTATTAGATGGGCCGCAAAATACAGCGTGAATACTATTGGGGAGTAGTTGACCATGTGGAAAATTCGAAACGTGTAATTTTGTAGATTGTTCTTTGAATTCTACGTCTACTTGGTATGAAAAATGAGTTACGGTTAATCTTTCAATTGAATATTATAACACTTGTATATTTTGAACTTCTTATTGTAACGAATTTGTCTACTATAAAAACATTATTTATTTTCTCGAACGCTTGGTCATAATCCAACCTCTGAAGACTAATCATCATCATGCATTATCATCATCATGCATCATCATTTTCATGCATCATCATTGTCATGCATCGTAAGATAGGACGAGGTCTTGTAAATTAAATCATGAATTCTTTACCAGTAGAGCTTCATTTGCCTGGATATGAGTATTGTGGTTCTGGTACAAAGCTTGCGAAGCATCTTGCTGGAAGAGATACAGGAATTAATCCGCTGGACGCCGCGTGTTGAGAGCATGATATAGCATACTGAAAAAATCGATAAGATTTAAAAGCCAGACACAAAGCAGATAAAATTTTAGCTAATAAGGCTTGAAAAAGAGTTGAAGTTTCAGATTCAAGTATTGGTAAAAAAGCAGCAGCTACCTTTGTGACTGGTGCTATAAAACTTAAAAGTAAATTTGGTATGGGGCTAAAGAAAGAGAAGATGAAGAAGAAACAAGGCATTAACAAAAGGAAAAGAAAAAAGAGTAGCTTAAAAAAAAGGTAGTGCTTTAAGTGCAATTATTAAAGCTGCTTCACAAGACAGGAATACCAATAGCAAAAAAGCTTGAGATGTCATTAGTAGTTCTTTAAGAGGTGCTCGTCAAGCTGTTAAAAAATCTGATGGTAAAAAGCATATTAAAGTTCCTTGTATCTTACGCTTTTCTACTCAAATTGGTGGAGCTCTACCTCTGACACCCTTGTTTACTGGTTTAAGTGCAACAGGTACTATATATATAGCTAATAGCAGGAACTATTGAGAGCATCAGTGCTACTAAGACAGCCAAAAAGCAGCTAGCCAAGACTCAGAGACATAATCAAACCAATGAAGCTATTGCCCTCAGGAAAGGTCTTTATCTCAGACCTAATTAAACTGCATTAGGAGTCTGTTTTAAGCCTTGCGTTGGAAACTGTTAAAAAAAAAAAAAAAGTTCAGAGCAGTAAAATTACATAATCGAGCTCTGACCAACATACATTTGATGAAATATTCTAAAATCTTAAGAATCCCTCGTTTTCGTAGAGTATTCGTAAGAAACAACTTACCTGCTGATGGCTCGCGGTTTTCTGAAACAGCTATAGTAAATCTTTATGACAAGAATAGACCTAGAACTCACTGGGTGGCTCATAAAAAACGTGGTAACAATGTTGTATATTTCGATAGTTTTGGAGATCTTCAGCCACCTATCGACTTAATGTTACATCTAAAAGTTAATAAGGTTAAATATAATCATAAGCGTTGTTAAAAATTCAACTCTAACAACTACGGTCATTTGTGCTTAAAGTTTCTTTTAAAACAAATATAACTCGAGAGATTTCTTACATCGAGAGAAACCTCTTAGTTATACTTTGACAATGATGAAGGAAACATTAACACTAAGCCTTTCTGGTACTTCTTCTGTTTAAGAAGTACAGTATTTTTCACCTATTGAATTATCGCTAAAACACAGCTACGTTCTTGGTTTAGTAGAACTTTTGTCATTTAACTCAATTCCAAATATTGATAAAAATTTTTTTAAATTTGACGTCGACAATCAAGTTATTGTATTACAAACCTGTAGTTATGAGATCGAAGATATTAAGTCATTTTTAATTGAAGTGTTACAACCTCGCAACATAACTCTTGATATTACACTGAACAGTAATACGCTTCGAAGTGTTATCAAGTGCAGCCATCTCAATGAATTTAGACCTAAGGATTCTATAGGTCGTCTATTAGGTTTCACTCAGCGAATTCGTAAGAATAAACCACTCATATTTCAGACTTACCTGTAGCTATTCTAAAGATAAACGCATTAAGAGTTGAATGTAACATTACGAGAGGAGCTTACATCAATAGCAACAAAGTGTACATGATTCATGAATTTTTTCCAGCTGTACCACCAGGAAATAAAATTATTGAAGTTCCTTCACAAATAATTTATTCACCGATTATTGGACGTATTATTGATCATATTCAATTAAGTATGGTAGATTAGGACGGTAATTTAGTTCATTTTTGTGGTAAAGTCATATCTATAAGATTGCATATAAAACCCTTTTCTTAAAGGGTGTCATATATAACCAAACCAAACAAATTATATAAGTAGCTCAATATGCACTCCAGCACTCAGTCAACAATGAGCTCTCAAACCGCTGAGACGTCAGAAAAAACAGTCCATAAAAGCATCGAGACATCTAAGAAAACAGCCAACACGTCAAAAACTAACTCATCAAAACACACAGTTTATAAAAAGTCTCGGTTTAAAAATAAAAAAACCCTGGTGGAAAATAAGTTAGATACTTCTTTATTGTATAAAAAATGGACGAGATTCTAAGTATTCAGTCTCCAGTCACATTTGATAAATCTATTGCGCAATGTGAGATTTATGCTTATCAGCTGTATGCATCTTCAACATGGTAACAACGATGAAATTCGAATTTTAATTCAACGTCACGATTTGTGTCTTTTACCATCCAGAAGTTCTTCACATGTTTATGAAAGATTGGTCAAAGAAGATGGAAATACAGCAGTAAAAAATACTGTTTTGATAAACAACGCAATCTGGCACTTATTTGAAGAAATAAGATATGAGATAAATGCCATAGAGGTCGACAAGTGCAAAAATGTTGGATTAACAACCCTTACGAAAAACTGGTTATCACTTCGTCCTAATCAAAAATTTATAATAAATGTCGGTTGTCTTGGTATTGGAGAAGAAGCTGATGATCTTACTAATGGTATCGGCTAATTTGATATCATGCTTCTACTGAATATGATTTTGGGTTTTGCTGAAGACTATCGTAAGATAGTTGTTAATGTAAAACATGAGCTTATACTTATAAGAGCAAGAAACGATATAAATGCCGTGTTGCAAACTCCAGTTAATGCTAATGCTGCTGATCCTACGGCCGTAGCAACTTGGGAAGACTTTAAAATAGTAAAATTGAAGCTTAAGTGGCTTATGCCCCATGTGGTAATGTCAGATTCTCATAAAATTAATTTATTTGATTATCTGCAAAAAAACAAGTTTATGCCTATGAGTTTTTAAACTTGGGAATTATATGAGCATCCCCTGTTACCTAGCATATCCAAACATACATGGACAGTTAAAACATCAAATCAGTTGGAAAAGCCACGTTACGTTATTTTAGCCTTTTAAACTAACCGTAAAAATCAGAAAAATGTAAACGCTAGTATGTTTGATCATTGCAACATAAGAAATGTAGAACTCTACTTAAATTCACAATATTATCCTTATGGTAATCTAAATCTTGTTATAACGCGTAATCAGTATGCATTGCTACATCATATGTGTGCTTATTTTTAAAATTCATGCTATGGCAAAGAT
Organism: Copidosoma floridanum; assembly: GCF_000648655.2. The sequence continues at coordinate 950,584 of NW_019380359.1, read as the reverse complement.
TGTACACCTTCACTGGGCAAACAGCACTTTCTCAATTGAAAACTTTTAATTGTTTTCGATTGTTCCAAACAAAACAAGTCTTTGAAAAATGCTCTAGTAAATGTAAGGCTAGAATTTGAGTCGCATACAAATTTTCCTGTCAATACGTCTGCTTATTGCCTAATTTTGTACGACCGTATGGTTTAATATAGTCCGATGAGTGGGGATGTAAAGAAACTTGTGTAGAGGTATATAAAGTTAATTTGGGGCTTTGCTAGCATCAGTTTATTTTCAACCACAAAGGATAAAGGTCGGAGCAATAGCTGGAGTAAAGAAAAAGCAGAAAACAAATGACGACAAGAAGAGAGGGAAAAATTTACGAAGAGAAACGAGAAGAAAGACGAAAAGGTTGTAAAAAAAATCTGCGGAAAAATCGAAAGAGACAGACTGTAAAATTGTTTGAAAATTAATATGTTTAATAAGCTTTACTTTAATTAATATGTCACATAAACCGTGTACGAGTAATTTTACAACTAATGTTAGGTATCAAAAGATCTCAACTAAGGATGATGATGATAGAAATAAGAAATCTGGGCTGAAAAACGTTGTCGATAAATATTCAGCCAACAAAGGATCTTGTCCTTAGAATGAAGGTTACGAAAAAATAAAAAAACAATAAAATAAAATAATATAATAGCGAAAGATGGAGTATTTTTTGGACATGCAAGGTTCCAAGAAACCGGGTAATGATTGTGTGCTTAAAGAATTAGCTATTCTTCCTCTTAATACTAACGATGCAGAAGCATAAGTATTTCGTCTTGAAGCACTCTTTACTTGGGGAGAACTACCACAAAAGTAAAAACATGAAAATTTATACCTTGAACTTTGCTATCACGGACTAACCTGGGACTTAAAAAAAATTGAGTATACAGAGATCAGCAATATTTTACGGGAGAATCTTGAAAATGCTACAAAGATACATGTCATTGGAGATTTAAACAAAAAGTGGCTTGAAAGATTTGGCTTCAAAGTCACTGATATGACAGAATATTTGCCATTCGAACTCTCAAGATTGGTTACTACTTGCACACATCTTAACGGAGCCTACAAATCCATGTGTTCTCTTTATAATGTGAAGCAAATGAAAAAATTTTACTCTAATATGGAATGGGTTGATGTTGATGATTATGATGACGATAATAATAGTATATAGCTGTAAGAATGCTTTGTAATATATTTAAAGAACAATATGTTTAACAAAATTGTTTTGTAAATCATGTACATTTTTTATTTAATATCAACTGATTTTAAAAATAAAACAAAAATGTTTAACAATTATTGCCTTACCACTCCACATCCTACATTATCATGCAATGCGCTCGTTAACACAAAAAAGTTTTTGTATGCATATAACTACCACGTACACAAACTACACACGATTTCGCACATTCAAACAGCGAGCGCAAATCAGCGCTGCAGACGACTTATGCACATTGCATCACGCACAAACTCAAACTGTGTTGCACGTCACCAGTTGGCGCACGTGGCGCTACAGGTGCTAATGCACATTACACATAAAGTCAAACAGCGCGCGCAAACTTAAGCAGCGCTGCAGGTGGCGCACGCAACCTCAAGCAGCGTACACACAAGGAATGTGAGGAAGCCACAGCTTGCCCATTGGCTGCAACAGGGACTACTCGACCCGAAAAGAGGGGCCGCTCGCCGCGGAGAGGGAGTGGGCCGGAATTTTCCGGTGACTCGAGCCCCCCTGGGCTGGAATCAGCATAGCTTATCTACTAACGACATAACCTTATTATAAAAAGTTGTTATAACAAATTTTATAAACTTGTAAAAATGGTTTTGTCTGTTTTTAAAACTGTCTTTTAACGTTCCAAGGAGTGGGACGGGAGAAAAATGGCTAGAGATAGTAACGAACATTTTAATGTATCTGAAATTAATTAATAATTCAATAAACTTACAGTATTTAATACAATTAAATATTATATTCCGTCCACTATTAAGGTAAAAAAAAATTACTTTAGTTTGGCAGTACAATAATTGTTTACTTTTTCATGCCTTTTCAGAGTTATATTTCCTGCACTAATTTCTCTACATTGGCTCCCAACCTAGATCCAAGCTAGCCCAGCGTTTTATCGATACATAAGACACTTTAAAAAAGCAAAGCTCGTGCCAACGTTGGTTACATTGGCTGACAAGATAGGCCCGAGCTATCGCCGAGCTTATATTTCCGATCGGGCATCGACTTAGGCTCTGATGTTGAAAGGAGTAGCCTAATTATCACGTTAAAGTACGAGTACTAAGCAGTATTGTACTACGAATGTCATACAAAATTTATGCTGCACCAAAAAAAAACTTTACCGTTTTTATACTATGATTTCAGAACTTTTCAAGGCTACAGATTTATTAGGGAGAATACTATTTATTGCTAGTGTGTATAAAGGTTCAGAAGCTCCTTACATAATGTGAGCTCAACACATCCAAGTTACTTATTATTTAGTTTAGGTAAAAGCTATTTTTGAGGGGATATTATGACTTTTCAGGAAAATATCATTTTTAAATGTTTATTTTAAAAAACTTAATAACATTAGATATCGCTTACATCACCAAGTACTGAATAGAAACGAAGTCTGTACAGCATAGCTACGGTGATCTACAACGGTCCCACTAAATTTCAACTTAAATTTTCTTATTTAACGATGTTTTGAGTTTGAAATCCATACGACCAATAGTATACAAGCATATGTTAATACATCTAAATCATCGTATCAAGAGGTGCATATGCATAGATGGTGGCACTTTCAATCCAAGCACTTTATATCTTCCATACATGCCCTTTTTTTACTATCCAATATACTTAAGACTTATAATACTAAATTACAAAGTTTCTTTTTCAAGAAACTTTTCTCAAGAAATAAATAAGCATGAGAAAAATATCCTTCCTGGGTGTGAATCAAACACACAACCTTCTGAATACGAGACAATTGCTCTACCACTTGAGCTACCAAGGAGCTGTACATTCACTCGCACCGTTAGCTTAGATAAGTTTATGGGGGCTGGACTGGAAACAGCGTAACAAGAATTTTTTACGACCTCGCTATAGTTATACAGCCAAGTATAAAGCTATATACATTGCTGCACGCAGCTCTCTCCAGTGTTTCTGATTGCAGTGAATTATGAAGCGTGAAAATTCAAAACTTTAAATTAATAACATAAGCACTTATCACCCGATAACCTAAGACACTTACTGGTCACTTTATTCATTAATAAAAAATTAACTAATAATCCAAACGCCTATTACCAATTAACCTGGGGCACTAACTGACCACTATATTAATTAATAAAATTATTAATTATTAACACAAGCACCTATTACCAAGTAACCCAGGGCGCTTACTGGCCACTTTCTAGACTAATAAAATAGTTAAGTAATAACACAAGCACATATCACCAAGTGACCAGGGGTGCTTACTGGCCACTGTATGAATTAATAATAAAATTCACTAATAATCTAAGTGCCTTCAACCAAATGACCTTGGGTGCTTACTGGCCACTTGATTAATTAATAAAAATTTAACTAATAATAATTTAAGTGCCTATTACCAAAAGATCCGGAGCACTTACTGGCCACTTTATTAACTAATAAAATGATTTATTGATAATACAAGCACCTATCACCAAGATACCTGGTACTGTTACTGGACACTTTATTAATAAAAAATAAAGAAGCAACGAAATAATTAATTACTAGGTAACCTTATAACACAGAAGCCAGTGTAGGGTCCCCGGTTTACTTGGTAATAGGCGCTTGGGTCATAAATTAATTATTTTATAGTTTATAAAGTGACCAATAAGTGCCCTAGGTCACTTGGTAATAGGTGCTTGTATTATTACGTATTTATTTTATTAGTTAATACAGTGGCTAGTAAGCGCCCCGGGTCACTTAGTGATAGGTGCTTGTTTTACTAATTAGTTATTGTATTAACAAGTAAAGTTGCCAGTTAGCGCTCCAGGTCCCTTGATAATAGACGCTTAGATTATTAGTTAATTTTCTATTAATTAATATAGTAGCCACTAAGCACCCCGGGTCACTTGGTAGTAGGCGCTTGTGTTATCAATGAATAATTTTATTAATAAAATAAAGTGTCCAGTAAGCGCCCCAAGTCACTTTGTGATAGGTGCTTGTGTTATTACTTAATTATTTTTTTTCACTTAATAGAGTGGCTAGTAAGCACCCCGGGTCACTTGGTGATAGAGGCTTGTTTTGATAATTCATTATTTTGTCAGTTAATAAAGAGGGCAGTAAGCGCCCTAGGTCACATGGTAATAGGCTTCTAGTTTATTAGTTAATTTTCTATTAATTAATGAAGTGGCTGGTAAGCACCCCAAGTCACTTGGTAATAGGCGCTTGTATTGTTAATGAATTATTTTATCAGTTTATAAAGTGACCAGTAAACACCCCTAGTTACCTGTTGATAGGCGCTTGTGTTATTAATTAATTTTTTTATTTATTAAAAAGGTGGCTAGTAATCGTCCCGGGTCATTTGGTGGTAGGCACTTGTGTTATTAATTAATTATATAATTTATTAATAAAGTGGCCAGTAAGTGCCCCAGGTCACTTGGTGATAGGTGCTTAGATTATTAGTTAATTTTCTATTAATTAATAAAGTGACTAGTAAGTGCCTCGGGTCACTTGATAGTAGGCACTTAGCTTATTAGTTAATTTTCTATGAATTAACAAAGTGGCCAGTAAGCTCCCAGGTCACATCGTGATAGGAGCTTGTGTTATCAATTTATTATCTTATTAATTAATCAAGTAGCCAGTAAACGCCCTAGGTCACTTGGTATTGAGTGCTTAGATTATTAGTTAATTTTCTATTATTTAATAAAGTGACCAGTAAGTGCCCTGGTATATCAATTGGTAGGTGCTTGTATTATTAGTTTAAGGTTTTGAATTTTTGCGCTTTATAATTCACTGCAACGGGAACACTGGCTATCTTTTCCCGCGTGAGCACCAAAACAGTGGAAGGACTTAACGGCTCTATTTTGTTCGTCCTTTTTCGGTTGTACTCAGCTAGTAGCTCTTTCCCATGCATTATGCCATTATTTTTACACATTAACAGTGAACACTGTAAATATATACGTATAACTTGACTTTTTTTATAACGTGTTAGTCTCTCCCTGATCCACGCACTGCTAAAAAAAATCAGCTGATTTCTGATGCCAAATCGTCAGCTGATTTTTTGATTATGCGAAAAAATACAAGTCCCATCAGTGTGAAAAACTACAAGTCCCGAAAGAAAACTTTTCTTTGGCCATCATCAAAACTATGCATTCGGAGACTTATACAGTAGAATGAGATAGGTGACACTTGTAAGTTTTAAAAAATTTTTCGATAGCCAAAATTACAAGTTCCGTGCGCTGAAAAAATATTGAAAATTTATCGATAGCCAAAATTACAAGTTCCGTTCGCTGAAAAAGTATTGAAAATTTTTCGATAGCCAAAATTACAAGTTTCGTACGCTGAAAAAAGTTTAAGTCTCGTCAGTGCGAAAAAATACAAGTCCAGAAGAAAAAAAATTACGTTTACGAACATCAAAAATCTGCGTTTAGAGAAATTTAGAGTAGAATAAGACAGGTGACAATTAAAAGATTTAAAAAATTTTTGGTAGCAAAAATTGTAAGTTCCGTGCACTGAAAAAAATTAACTTCCATCATCGCGAAAAAGTGCAGGCGAAAATTTTTTTTTTGCCATTATCAAAACTATGCGTTCGGGGGCGTTTGCAGTATAATGAGATAGATAAAAATTGATAGGTTAAAAAAATTTTCGGTAAAATTACAAGTTCCGCGCGCTGAAAAAGGTTTAAGGTAGTTACATCCCAAACAAAAATAATCATGAGATCTTTATGAAACTTACCAAACAGCTAAATTATTGCCTATTAAGAACTCGGTTAAATTTTTGTAAGGCTAGGATTCCTAGAAAGCAAAATTTTGATATTCACTGTTTTCATACTTTGACATGGATCATTACGAAGAAATGTATTTTTCTGGGCTTCATTTGCGTATATCCCACAAAATAATGGCAAACTTTTGACGATATTTTTTTGTGTACTTCAAAAATGGCTAATAATCTTATTTAATTTTATGAAACATCTTCAAGGTATTTGTGAGATAAGAAATAAATTAATAAGTGCAGAAAAAGCTGCTAAAGGTTATGTTTTATCACAAGTGTGAGAGGGATAGATGGCTTACCAAACTATAGAATCTGCTGCATTGACAATATCGTGGGATACAACTACCTCAAGTCTCGTCAGTGTGGCAAAATACAAGTCCCGACGGAAACATTTTTTTTTGTCCATCCAAACAATGCGTTTTGGGGCATTTACAGTCAAATGAAATAGGTGAAAATTGAGAGGTTTGGAAAATTTTCGATAGCAAAAATTATAAGTTTCGTGTGCTAAAAAAAGTTCAAGTCTCGTCAGTGCCAAAAAATACAAGTTCCAAAGAAAAAAAAAAACACATTTAGGAACAGCAAAAGTCTGTATTTTGAGATATTTACAGTAGAATGTGACAGGTAAACATTTTTTAAACCTCTTAATTTTCACCCATCTTATTTTACTGTGAATGTCCCAAAACGCATTGTTTGGATGATAGCACAAGAAAAAAAATTTCTGTTGGGACTTGTATTTCGTCCCACTGACGGGACTTATACTTTTTCAGCTCACGGAACTTGTAATTTTGGCTATGCAAAATTTTTTTAAACTCACAATCGTCACCTGTCTCATCCTACTGTAATTATCAGCTGATAAATCAGCTGATTATTTTTAGCAGTGAGCACCACACCCCATTGCACAGATTGCACCTGCTCTGATGTTGGCTGTTTAGTCCACTGCCGGGAGACAAAAAAATACGATTTAATCTTATGTAGTGCAGTAGAAAAAATTTGTCATTTTTTTGCAGAATACCCCAGGAATACGGAAAAAATAGTTATTTTCAAATCAGAAGTTTACTTTAATCATTTATTTAACAATTTATAATCAATTCCAAATTTTTTATTTTATTTCTTGCTTTAATCTCTGCTTCTATTGCTCGTAGAGTAATTTTACGCTCGTCTATCTTTTCGTCATCAAGTTTCTTACAAAATAGACACTTTTGAAAATGTATCACTTATTGTTTCTAGCATATTAATGTTAGCAAAGTGCGAAAAAAACTTTTATATAAAAAAACTGTCGATCAGCGTGGACGAAAACTACCATGTCAATTTAAACGTAACCATGAAAAAACATAGATATAACAGAAAGTATTAACTATAACAAGAATTTTAATTGTTTGTTGATTAGTTTTTTAAAGTAAAACCTTGAAGTGTTGTTACACGTAAGTGTTATTAATTCTCGGTTTACAAGAATAATTGTTCTGTTTAGGGCTGCCACAAGACAAGACAATACGATATTTTTAACATTTTGTTGTCGTTATTGATAAATACTCAAAAATCGAGTCTTATCTTGTTCTCGAGTTTTTCTTGTGCATGTGATCTTGATATTGTCTTGTCTTTTCAAAGATTTTGTTCAGGAAATCTTGATCTTGTCTTAAAATATTCATAGTTTTAGTATTAGTAATCGTCCCGGGTCATTTGGTGGTAGGCACTTGTGTTATTAATTAATTATATAATTTATTAATAAAGTGGCCAGTAAGTGCCCCAGGTCACTTGGTGATAGGTGCTTAGATTATTAGTTAATTTTCTATTAATTAATAAAGTGACTAGTAAGTGCCTCGGGTCACTTGATAGTAGGCACTTAGCTTATTAGTTAATTTTCTATGAATTAACAAAGTGGCCAGTAAGCTCCCAGGTCACATCGTGATAGGAGCTTGTGTTATCAATTTATTATCTTATTAATTAATCAAGTAGCCAGTAAACGCCCTAGGTCACTTGGTATTGAGTGCTTAGATTATTAGTTAATTTTCTATTATTTAATAAAGTGACCAGTAAGTGCCCTGGTATATCAATTGGTAGGTGCTTGTATTATTAGTTTAAGGTTTTGAATTTTTGCGCTTTATAATTCACTGCAACGGGAACACTGGCTATCTTTTCCCGCGTGAGCACCAAAACAGTGGAAGGACTTAACGGCTCTATTTTGTTCGTCCTTTTTCGGTTGTACTCAGCTAGTAGCTCTTTCCCATGCATTATGCCATTATTTTTACACATTAACAGTGAACACTGTAAATATATACGTATAACTTGACTTTTTTTATAACGTGTTAGTCTCTCCCTGATCCACGCACTGCTAAAAAAAATCAGCTGATTTCTGATGCCAAATCGTCAGCTGATTTTTTGATTATGCGAAAAAATACAAGTCCCATCAGTGTGAAAAACTACAAGTCCCGAAAGAAAACTTTTCTTTGGCCATCATCAAAACTATGCATTCGGAGACTTATACAGTAGAATGAGATAGGTGACACTTGTAAGTTTTAAAAAATTTTTCGATAGCCAAAATTACAAGTTCCGTGCGCTGAAAAAATATTGAAAATTTATCGATAGCCAAAATTACAAGTTCCGTTCGCTGAAAAAGTATTGAAAATTTTTCGATAGCCAAAATTACAAGTTTCGTACGCTGAAAAAAGTTTAAGTCTCGTCAGTGCGAAAAAATACAAGTCCAGAAGAAAAAAAATTACGTTTACGAACATCAAAAATCTGCGTTTAGAGAAATTTAGAGTAGAATAAGACAGGTGACAATTAAAAGATTTAAAAAATTTTTGGTAGCAAAAATTGTAAGTTCCGTGCACTGAAAAAAATTAACTTCCATCATCGCGAAAAAGTGCAGGCGAAAATTTTTTTTTTGCCATTATCAAAACTATGCGTTCGGGGGCGTTTGCAGTATAATGAGATAGATAAAAATTGATAGGTTAAAAAAATTTTCGGTAAAATTACAAGTTCCGCGCGCTGAAAAAGGTTTAAGGTAGTTACATCCCAAACAAAAATAATCATGAGATCTTTATGAAACTTACCAAACAGCTAAATTATTGCCTATTAAGAACTCGGTTAAATTTTTGTAAGGCTAGGATTCCTAGAAAGCAAAATTTTGATATTCACTGTTTTCATACTTTGACATGGATCATTACGAAGAAATGTATTTTTCTGGGCTTCATTTGCGTATATCCCACAAAATAATGGCAAACTTTTGACGATATTTTTTTGTGTACTTCAAAAATGGCTAATAATCTTATTTAATTTTATGAAACATCTTCAAGGTATTTGTGAGATAAGAAATAAATTAATAAGTGCAGAAAAAGCTGCTAAAGGTTATGTTTTATCACAAGTGTGAGAGGGATAGATGGCTTACCAAACTATAGAATCTGCTGCATTGACAATATCGTGGGATACAACTACCTCAAGTCTCGTCAGTGTGGCAAAATACAAGTCCCGACGGAAACATTTTTTTTTGTCCATCCAAACAATGCGTTTTGGGGCATTTACAGTCAAATGAAATAGGTGAAAATTGAGAGGTTTGGAAAATTTTCGATAGCAAAAATTATAAGTTTCGTGTGCTAAAAAAAGTTCAAGTCTCGTCAGTGCCAAAAAATACAAGTTCCAAAGAAAAAAAAAAACACATTTAGGAACAGCAAAAGTCTGTATTTTGAGATATTTACAGTAGAATGTGACAGGTAAACATTTTTTAAACCTCTTAATTTTCACCCATCTTATTTTACTGTGAATGTCCCAAAACGCATTGTTTGGATGATAGCACAAGAAAAAAAATTTCTGTTGGGACTTGTATTTCGTCCCACTGACGGGACTTATACTTTTTCAGCTCACGGAACTTGTAATTTTGGCTATGCAAAATTTTTTTAAACTCACAATCGTCACCTGTCTCATCCTACTGTAATTATCAGCTGATAAATCAGCTGATTATTTTTAGCAGTGAGCACCACACCCCATTGCACAGATTGCACCTGCTCTGATGTTGGCTGTTTAGTCCACTGCCGGGAGACAAAAAAATACGATTTAATCTTATGTAGTGCAGTAGAAAAAATTTGTCATTTTTTTGCAGAATACCCCAGGAATACGGAAAAAATAGTTATTTTCAAATCAGAAGTTTACTTTAATCATTTATTTAACAATTTATAATCAATTCCAAATTTTTTATTTTATTTCTTGCTTTAATCTCTGCTTCTATTGCTCGTAGAGTAATTTTACGCTCGTCTATCTTTTCGTCATCAAGTTTCTTACAAAATAGACACTTTTGAAAATGTATCACTTATTGTTTCTAGCATATTAATGTTAGCAAAGTGCGAAAAAAACTTTTATATAAAAAAACTGTCGATCAGCGTGGACGAAAACTACCATGTCAATTTAAACGTAACCATGAAAAAACATAGATATAACAGAAAGTATTAACTATAACAAGAATTTTAATTGTTTGTTGATTAGTTTTTTAAAGTAAAACCTTGAAGTGTTGTTACACGTAAGTGTTATTAATTCTCGGTTTACAAGAATAATTGTTCTGTTTAGGGCTGCCACAAGACAAGACAATACGATATTTTTAACATTTTGTTGTCGTTATTGATAAATACTCAAAAATCGAGTCTTATCTTGTTCTCGAGTTTTTCTTGCGCATGTGATCTTGATATTGTCTTGTCTTTTCAAAGATTTTGTTCAGGAAATCTTGATCTTGTCTTAAAATATTCATAGTTTTAGTATTTTTTAAATTGAAACAATCATAGATGAAAAAGTATGCTATAGTAAGATAAATTAAATATATCGTCTACATAAATAGATAAATTATGTAGTATTCACATAAGTTTTAACATATATTTATTTTCGTAAATTTTTTAAATGTGAGCTAAATACATTAAAACATCGATTCTTATGAATCTAGCAACATCTTATGTTTATAATATCTTATATCTTAAACATCTTTGCTTTATATTAAATGTTAAGATGACTTGATTAACTGTGAGATTACATTAAATATTATTATACCTAACAATTTATTGCAATTTTTAAAGTAATGACAACATATTTTTTTTGTATTGGAGAAATTTTAGTTTTGCTATTAGTTTTTGCAACGGTACTTTGCAAATTTTTTGTCTTAGTTCGCTTTTCATCCAGGAGTTTATACACATCATGACTCGAGTAGAAACATAGCTTAAAAAATATCTGTGACAAGATCAGACGCTACAGAAAACAGCTGCTCAACTGAATTATCAATTAAATGCACAGTAACACCAAAGTATGATTTAAAGTGTTTAGATGACCATCCGTCAAATGTAAAAGATAATCTTAAACTACTTTATTGTAATACTAACTTAAGATTATTTTGCATATCCTCGAACTCTGTCAAGGCTTTATCATAAAGACATGTTCTTTTGCAGATGTTTACGCTATCATCAAACAATGCAAAATAGTTTTGCGTTGCAGCGTCATTGAAAATGCGAAAAGGTAAATTCTTGTAAGACAGCCAGAATATTGTAACTCTATTCATATTGGTTTCTTCTTTAACCTGTAAATAATTTTAAAAACTTTCCAAAATCAACGTCTTCCTTATATTTTTATACATACATTTATATTTTTATTGATTTATAAATACATGTATTACAAGAAATCGATAAAACTAGAATAGTGATCTAGTTATTATTTATAAAACAAATTTTTTCAAATAACGGACTTGAAGCTTATTTCTTGGAAACTAAGATGATAATAATTCTACAGGAAAAAAGAAGAAGAAAAAAAGGTTGAAGACTGAAAGTTTTTGATAGTTAATGTTAAGTTTCTCTTAAGAAATCGACTTAGCTATTCACTCTTTCACTTCTTTTAAAGAATAATAAGCGTTCAGAAATAGACAAATTGAAAACCGAATTTTTCCCATGAGGACAAAGTTAAGTTTTAGGGAGATGATCATATATGTAGTGAGGAGTCACGTGAAATTTTATGATCCCAATATAGTGCCGTAATATGGTCTGGGAGCGGACCCGATTATTTGACGGAATAAATGCGACGCCCCATTCCCCCTTTAACGTCTGCCTATCAGGTCTGCCCAGGTTTATGCATTACTGCGATCGAAAAAGAATGTGAGGAGAGATTAATATACCACATACAGCTGTACAAAAAAACGCTTACAATAAACGCATACTGTACAATGCTACCGTGGCAGCAGTGGAGCAATGCGATGCGGCCCGTGATAAATTATCACGCGTATAGACAACGCACGTATATTTAATTTATGTATAATACACTTGTCATATTTTTACAGGCACGCACGACTACAATTACACATTGTAGTATTTTTGTCCGTTTAAAACGATTTCAAAACTCAGCCTGTCTCCTCTTGTACCCACGTGTATCTTCATATTAACACACACACGTGCCCATCATTAAATATTTGCTCAATTGCCCATGCACGAGCGATCAACCACGGTTCTTTACGCGCAGAGTGTGTATACATATACACATAACTTTTTATTCCTCCTCCACCACCTCGTTTTTCCTCCAGCGAGCGCTGAGGGCACGCACAACCCATAAGTAGGAAAAAGGAATGAGAGGCAATCAGCATAGGTTCTATATTTTATGATTCGTGCGTGGTGGGCGACCGCGTAGGGGCTCGCAGATACGCATGAGGTGGTACTCGATTTTTGTTTATGCTTACCAACTTGTTAGGTATTACACTCACTATACATATGTTTATTGTAATATCACATTATTTGGTGAAAATAAAATAGATACTCTTACTTTGAAATAAAGATTTAAACTTGAATTTTGCATAGTAAATTTTACGAAATAAATATAAATGTAACAGCTAATGTATTTATTGCTAGAAGCATGCACTCTTTCAAAGTTTTCTGTTGTTTTCTTTCTTCCGGAAAGATCTGTGTAAATATGTCCTTGTGGGTTGAACGTAAATGATTTTTTATTCCTGTAGTATTGCTGTTTGCCCTGAAAATTTAATCTTTTTATAGTTTTTTCTCGCATTCGATGCAGATGCCAATTTTATCGACTTAACTATTGACAGCCATCCGAAATAATTGGCTGTACTTTCTTTTTCCTCCTGCTATTTTGATATTTACGAGGTCACTTGCGACACCAATATTTCTATCATCGGAATTATTTTTTGAACTGCCCATGTTTGTTTGATGCTCTTACACATTTTTTTCGTTATTAAGAGCTATTTTTTTGTTTACACTTGACGGCTAATCCCCAATTTTTTTTTTTGACATGGTGATACTTATCGGCAAACACAATTTACGAGAAACTCAATATTAAATCATGTCTAATACAAAACCATACGTACGTATTCACTTTTATAAAAACTAGGTTACATCGTTACATAATTATAATAACAGTTACAATCAGTATAAAAATTTATAGGAAAATACGATAAATACTTAAGCATTGGAATACTTGGAATAATAGAAAGTTGGGAGTAACGTTAAGAGACTAAAAAACCAATCGGTTTTGACTGTTGCTACAGTCCCGAGAGAAATAATACGTATAACGCACGTAAATAAATCAGCGCGTTTTCGTGCACATGCTTGTTTTGGCGAGGCAGCACGACAACTGATCTCAAAGTACTGAAGTAGCGTGCAGTGAGGCCTAATAGTATACTTATATACAATATACCTATATATGCACACAAGAAGTCTCCGAAAATTATACATGTCTAATTAAATCAAGCCCACATGTGCAGTGCTTTGTTTTGGGTTTTCTAAAACGCTCATGTTCATGCTTTTGCTTTCTCACAAGATTTTTTTTTTTCCTTGTCAGTTACACTGATTCAAGATCAACATATACTCAAGATCTTGAGTAATTCATCTTGACACTATGAGTTTCTTGAGTGAAATTTATTGTTATTGTCTTGAGTGCTATGTATGCATCTTGTTCTTGGTCTTATCTTGATTTCAAGACAAGACAAGACAAGATCAATAATTTCTTGATTCTTGTGGTAGCCTTAGTCCTGTTGTTTTGACACATTCACAATCCATGTTTTTATTTTTTTTTATCTCGTAGGACATGTTCCAACACCAACCAAAATGTATTACCGTACACAAACCTAATATATAACAAAATCACAAATTTATTTGGTTGATTCAGTCTCATTAATGTGTTATCTTTATTAGTAATTGTTCATGTGAGTTATGGTTATTTATAGTTTTTACATAATAAATATATTTTATCGTAAATTTTTTAGTTTAACTTTATTAACTTAAAATTTTATCCTATCCATTGAATGGAACTTCGTACCTACCAGAGGTTCGTAGACCCCTCATGGCTGGTTCTTTATTTCAATTACCTACAGTGGTTCTTTTGGTTTCTAATTACGTAACTGCGTATGAGATCTAAAAATTTAGCAAGATTTATATAATATGACTGCCAAATAAGTAATTAACATTTTGGAATTTATTCCAATGCATGATGTTGCCAGAAATTAAGATAACAAATAATGTATCAAATTGTTAAAACGCTAAATGGCAGATACAACGTAGCTATTGACATAATTAACAAAATTATCTTCTGTATGTTATCCAAGAAAATTCAGCCCACTATTTGTTTAGATATAATCATTTCAAATGGTGCTGCATTACTATTTTCCTTGTTGTGCGTCAGCTTAGTAGCATTTATATGACCACCATCAACGTAAACAATCTGGTTTTAAATTGAATTATGATGTTAATTTTAAAATTAAAGTATAGAATAAATATACTTATTCTGTTATTTTAAATCTTGCTTTCAAAGTTTTAAATGAGCTTATTTTCCCATAACAGACAGAGTGTGTCTTCACCTGCATTTCTGTTTAATATAAACTTCATGAATTTGTATTTTCGGGTGGTCTCAACTTTTTTCATCTCCATCATTTCATCAATAAACCCGTAATTACCCCCTGTAGAAAAAAAAATTAATAAGCTTTACAGTGAGAACATACGGTGAACCGTACACAATAAAGTAGAAAAAGAGACATAGAATTTGAGCTTTCTTTTACTTTGAAAGTTCGGCAAAATACTTTTGAAGTTTAAATTAATGCGTTTCAGTACATGTTCTAAAAAAACAACATATAGCAGTCGAAAGTTATTATGCACAGTAAATAAGAGAACGACAAATTTGGAAAGATATGCTATCAATAACTCTAAGTCTCTTACAAACAAGAGAGTCAACAATTGCTTAAAAAACATTTTTACTTCAAACAAATGATTGCCTAGGTGATTTTAATGTTCAGGAAAAAAGTTTTATAAATTAAAAAACTTCAACTTAATTTGGCTTAGAAAATTTCATATGATGTAATTAAATAATTGTAGACGCAAATGATTATACTGTACAACTTTTTTGTCAACTTGCCGTAGGGTCATTGACTCGTATCTTTAGACAGTCGTATGTGTTACTCGTTAGAGTGCACCCTTATGCACCAATACTTTAGTGTTCCATATACTATAAAAGCCGAAATAGTTCAGTACTATATATTGTTTTTTTGTAAAAGTAGTTTTTAACTGAATCTTCTTATGTTGGGTCGTGAACAGCCACGAGAGGCGAAATGCGTTACGAAAAAACGTAGCCACCTACCCTGCGGCCCAACCCCTCTGCTCAACCTCTTCTCTAACACACAGCCACACAGCTCCCTTCCGCTCCGTCTCTCTCTCTCTCTCTCTCTCTCTCTCTCTCTCATATACGCCGCGCACTTCCTTACCCTCTCGCTGTTACTATACGTATATATACACGGAGGGAAAAATCATGGAGCAAACGCATAGTGACGATGGAAATGCCCCCACTTTCTTAAACCTATGCGATTGGCTCATGACGTGTGTGCTTTCAACGCATGTAAGCTATTGGGATACCAAAAAGTCACGTGGCTCTCGCGATATATATAGCCACTTGGGGGAAAAATAACAAAGGCCTTGTAGGTGCAATTATATTTTTATTTATTTTACACGGCTATAGCTTACAAGCGTTGAAAGCACATACGACATGAGCCAATCTCATGGGTTTAAAAAAGGGGGGGAATTTATATCGCTGGAATGCGTTTGCTCCATGATCTTTCCGTCCGTGTACATACTTGTTTTATATAGGTATGTTAGCATTTGTTTCTACGCTACGACTAAACGCTAAGCTAATGAGCATGGAGAAAAGAGAGAGAAAGAAAAAAACAACAGCTGTACCTATACTGGAGGCAAAGTATACGTATGTATTTTGAATATATATATATACGTGTTGTACGTCCCAGCTATTACATACATGTTCATATGTATACATGTATGTAAGAAATCGTGCATAAAGTATTAAGTATGTATAATATGACAACCTTAACGATGAAAACAAGAAAAAAAGCTGCATCTCGAAAGGGAAGCAAAATTGGCTACAAATAACAACTTTTTTGGGTTTCCCAAGGAACAACTGTATGATCGAGGTGCACAAATGTATAGAGGTTGGACTATGCACAAACATAACCTCAATCATTTCCTTTTTCGACTGTATCTTAAAAAGAACGGGTAAAAAAAGATTTTTTTTTGTACCGTATTTGAAAAATTAAAATGGACATCTTTAAAAAAATTTTGTCACAATATAACCTCTCAGAATTAGAAAGACAGTTGTATCTCGAAAGGAAAGATAGGCCAAAAACAATTCCACGTTTGGAAAAAATAATTTTTGAGGTGCAAAAATGTATGTAAGACTGATTCATACCAACAAACGTAATAATTCTAAAAATAATAAGTCATATCTCAAAGGCAAAGCTACACCATACATATCCTAGCTATAAATTAATTTTTGTTCTGTTCTTTCATCCATCATGTTGACTAAAATCTATATTTTTATGATTAATTTTGAGATAAGTAGAAATTAGTTATAACCACCGGTAAATTTTAATATTATACTATAAATAGTCATAGAAAACAAATGAAATGAAAAATTAAAACTTTACAATGAAAAATAGCTATACGTTTATTGTTTTCCTTAATCTCAATCGGATAAGTAAAGTAGATTATTTTACAATTATGGTAGCCAAAATTAAAAAAAATTTTTATTTGTCAGATACAATGGTTCTAACAGAAATTGATTGTACGTAATAATGCACGAATCAAATGACGAATAGTAATTTTAAATAAAAGAAATTTTTGTCCCATGTAACTGGACAAAAGTACCTTTTTTCGGGGCACTATAGTAAAATGTTTGTTTCGTTCTGCATTACATGATCAACAATTCGTTCATATATCAATACATATATCATAGCAAACATGGAAGTACTTTGAATGCGTGAATCACATATAACATAAGAACATGTATTTTACGCACGCGCATGCTCGAATACGTAATAATAATAAAAAAATTTTACTATTTTAATATTGGATTCATTTAGACCTATTGAAATTAGATGTAATCCAATTTTCTTAGTTTCTGTTATACCAAGTTTAATAACATTCAAGTTAGAAGTTTCACTTCTGCCGAGGGTCCCAAGACCCACACCTGGTTTGTTTTGTTTTCTTAAATATTGTATTGTAATTATTCAGATTGAAGCTGATGAGGATCTTGATTTTGTTCTGTACGGGCCAAAACATTGTTCAACAAATAAAAAAAGTTGACAGTATATTCATTTTCGTCTACAATTATTTTATTAGTATCATCTGCTGTTGTTAGAGCCACTTAATACACTAATTTAATAAGTTTCAAATTTCCTAACTTCTAGATTAAACAAGATTTCACATGGAATGTATGAAAAAAATAATCACACAATGACACTTGCCCGTGAATTCAACGTAAGAGCTATGTAAATTTTTTACGTTGAATTTGCATCCATACCACATATTTAAAACTGACGTGGTCTTTCTATAGAATCTAAGTAATAACTCACGTCAAGGAATTCACGTTGAGGTATCCAACAGCCACAATTGTAAGAACTTAACATTCTTTTGAGAATTTTATTTCATTTTTTAGTAGCTGTATTGTGTTCAACATCAAGCACTTTTCAAGCTTCATACATTACATAAAATTTGAGAATCTCTCAATATCTTGGATTACCACAAACTTAACAATGTAAGTCTTTGGTAACCCCATTTTGTAGGCCAGTCTGATATTTTTAATCTGATATTAAATAACGTAATCGGAAACCCTGAGAACTCTTATACGTAATCTTACAAGTCACAAAAACCGCTGTAATCACTAACCCCGAAGACTAGTGAACCGAATTTGCTGAAGTATTGTATACTGATTCTTAATGATTCCGAAATGGTTTTTGAGTAGTTTTTTTCTTGAAAAAGTTAATAACAATAGTAATGAAAAAGCTCACAGTTCTGCAAAAGTAAATTAGCTATGCGCTTTAGTTCAGTATGATCCACTAGGTAACGTTGGAGTAAAATTGAAGCCACCTGCCATTGACGATAGTAAAAAGTGGTTATAATTATCCCGAGCCAGTTGTCGCTTATCATAGTTGTTCACAGGCAGTGCACCAATAACAAAGTTCTTAATCATGCAACTAGATATTTCGGCTACCGATGACAGGCTTCTTTAAGTGTCATACATTAATTTCTACCCCGAACTGCCAAGATAACCGAGTGCCACGGAAAAATAGGCCTTCGGAACGTCAACGTCTCCGGCTTATAACAAGAGACGTCTGACCAGAGCTCAACTTGCTTCTCCAACACTTCAGGGTTGTGAAGATCGTCTTCCAACTGGTTTGGTGCTGCCAGAGCACTTATAGCAAGAACAGTAATCTAGGGAGAACAACCCTGAAGAGCTTGAGCAGCTACATCGGCTAGGAATTTTATTAGCCTCCTCCTCAGTAGTTTGTCTCAACAGCATCCCTACAGAGAAGGTATTCTCCAGGATTACTTTCCTGACCAACAGTTAGGAGCTGGTTATCCAAAGAACGATCCAAAGACGAAATATTCTTCGGACAGCTGCAGCACGCTCTCCATACACTGAGATTTCAAGGGCAAAGGTCAAGCAACCCCGGGTTCAAATACCCGAGCTCTGTCATCCTCGTTGGTTAAACTAAGTTAAGTGGCAGATGTTTGCCGTTTACAGAACGTCAGATCCAGTTTATCAGATCATCGAGTCAAAGCTAGCTTGCCATCATTGAGCAAAAAAAAATTATAAGTATTACCACCAGACCTTTTCAGTGTCTTTAGTAATTACTGCGTTTATTGAACTATTATCCATCTCATCGGTCCTTGTAAGGGCCATTTAACATTGACCAACTTTGCCAAAAAATATATTTTTGAAGTTATACTTCTGTAGGCACGTTTTGTCTTACGAAGTAAATAAACGATTTTAGTTGGTAACCTTAAAAAAAGTGTAACAGAAGTGGATTTTTCTTCATTCTCCCCCTTCACTCCGCCTCCTTGACATATTTCCGGTCTCCCTACATTACCCAACATCGTCACATCACACCATCCAATATCATCGCACCACACCACACTACAAATTTTGAATTTTTCTTATTTTTTTCTTTTAACCAATTTCCAATAGTTTTCAAAGAGATTTGAACCCCTGTCCTCATGCATACTGGGCAAGCCCCTTACACACTCTGCTATAATCCGGCCAGACATAGGAAAACCGATTACTTTATTTTATCTTACAGTTCGTAACTTATTTTCTTTATAAATTATTTTTATTATTGTTTATTCATTTATTTAGTTTTGTTTGACATTAAATAAATAAGTTATTTATTAAAATATATTTTTTTGGTACATGTTTTTTTTTACATTTTTGGATCATTTGTCTATTTATCATTAATTTGTTACTTTTAAAATCTATAAATTATTGAAGTTATACTTCTATAGGCGCGTTTGTTTATTTAAATAACTATGTCGGACTAATGTCTTAAAGCGAATTGCAACGATTCGTCCATCAATAGTTTATGTAAAACCAGCCGACATTAAAAGGAAGCCAGTCATTTACTGGCAGACATTAAGAGTAGAGCTGCTCGTCACGAGTCTGGGAACCCCAGCCACCAATAACTCTTTAGACCTTAAGCACTTACACCAGAAATTACCGATCCTCCAAGATTATCGCCCGTTCTACTTGGTCGATCTCATCGTTTCTTTTAAAGGTCATTTTACGTTGAATGACTTTGCCACAAAAATATATTTTTTATTTGAACTAATATTTCAGACTAATGTCTTAAAGCAAATAGCAACAATTCGTCCACTAAGAATCCATAGAAAGCCAGCCGATATTAAAATAAAGTCAGTTATTTACTAGCAAACATGGAGAGTGAAGCTGTTCATCCTTAGTCTTGGAACCCTGGCTACCAATGACCCTCTCGACTTTTAAATCCAATTATGATTTTCGATCAGCAGATGAACTTAAGAACTAAGAATTGATTATTCATGCTGACTGAACTCCTGTTGGGGAGCATTGAGGACGATTCATTGCGCCCAAGGTGAAAAAGTTGCTGCACTAATAATTGACGAAGAAAAAGGTCCTAGCGACATTATTCTACATGGTCCACATGAGCGGTTAGAGCGAGTTTGTGAGCTCCACTGAATTCACAACTCCTTTCAATATTCTTTTATGCTTGTTTTCGGAGAAAATCGATATCCTACTGATATACTACTTCACAGTCTTCCAAACAACACTGTTTTTTGCATGCAATTCGACTCTTTTATGCCAATATATGCTATTTTTGTTTTTCAGAAGGATCTTGGCGTTCTTTCGATTTTAAGATTCACGCCCAATATCCTACAGTCTTAAATTTTCATGTCCACCTTGAAAACTATCAAAATTTACATCAAGCTACAAAATATTTAAGAAGTTCTCCAGAATCTGAGAAAAAAAGCCGTGACTGCTTTTTTTAAACATTACATAACGGATGATTTTGCTAAAACTCTTTTTTATTCCAAAGTTACCCCCTATTACCGATGGGACAATAATAAATTCGTGAGAAGAAAACAAGGAAAAGATGTTTCAGGCTGGCCGAGAGTAAAAAAAGATTCTGACATAGATAAAGTTCATACGATTTATCTTATCCAATCGAAGTTCTTTCATCTTTGAATATCACTTAAATATGTTAAAGGCACAACTTCGTTTGAGAACTTGAAAACCGTAATAAAAAAAAACATTGTAAGAAGCTGCTTTGTCTGAAAATCCGACTAATTTACGGGACTCATTTGCAATCATTATAGTTTTTGGGCTAGCTATCACAATATCAAACGCTCTTCAATAAACTATTGTTGTCAATTGTGCTAAGTTACAAGGCTGCAGGAATTTGAAGTAATGGTGGAAATAATTCTTCACAGAGAACTTTGTGTAAGAAAACGTATTTACCTTAAAAAAATGAAATCTTTAATTCTCTACGGTGTAGCATGCACAAAACATTTTCTAAAAATCAGAGAATTTTTTACTTCAAAATAAAAAATGTTAGAGTCTTTTTAAATTTTTTTAAAAAAATGTCAATTTCATAAACTTGTTATTATAGTATTAATTATTATTAAGTTAAACCTTTAAAATGGCGACAAAATTAAAATTTTTTGAGCTCTTTTGTTTGTCAGAAACTTAAGAACAAAGAACGGATTGTCACTAAACTTATATGCTTCGATTATTGGTGATTCTTTAAATACATAAAGACCTGGGACGTTTAAAAGTTGGAATAGTTTTTGAATTGCTCAACGTTAAACGTTAAAAGTTCAATTATAAGTATAGAGTGCTAAAATTTAACATATATTTTTATTTTAAGTTTCCAAATAGATCGAGTTTCATGTAGAAAACACTATATAGAAAAAATGCAATTCTTTCAAAGTATTGATTACCAAGGATATTATATACAACATCTTGAAATTTATTTCTTAACAAAAATGAAAGGTAGTCAAGATGTATTGAGATGTGTATAACACAAAATATTTCAATCGATACAGATAATAATTATCATAATCTCGAGTATATAAAAAAAAATTTAGATTGAATTACGTTTATCTGTAACTGCTTAGCTTCACATTATAAAGCTTGCGATAAAACGTAAGCTAACCTTTTTTTTACACGTAAGTAACAAACAAAAACTTTGAAAATTTTTGAACTAATTTCTTTCACTCCTACAACCCATAAATTCTCAGAATGTTTTTATTATAAATCATCTCACTATGTAATACTTTCTGTTTTATTCCTCTCCTTTTTCGGATTTCGAGCAGAGCAGAAATGTTTAAAACTGTATCGACCGAAAAAAATGCCATGTTTTTGACGCTATTTTAAAGGTTAAAATTAATAATAATTTTATACTCTGGCTGTAATATGGTTTCCGATATTGCAAAACTGAACAAATGATGTCAGTGAGCGACAGGACAGAGTTGTCTCGTCGGGTAAGATGCGTGGAGAAGAGGGCTTTTTGGTGATGTCAAACATTTGTTCTCTTTTTTAATTTTTCTCCCAGCGTGTTGGTCATTTTGGACCAAACTTTTTCCATTCCTTCACTAATAAATGCTTCTTACTTCTGTAAGTCAGCAATTTTATTTTACGTACAGTTGTAATACGAAACTTTGTTTAAGCACGCACGCAGTCACGTTCTTTTTTTATTTAAGAAAAATTATTTTTTCCTTGTGTAGTGCAATTTTACCGTTTTAAGACATCGTTGGGAATAAAAAAGCTAAGATAGGTTACACGCATTTTCTAATCAATCGTCTTCATTAGTGTAATCAAAACTGAAGACCAACATTATGTGATGTGAGTTTTTATAGGCCGAATCATACGCTTTAAAGGCACTCGAGTGAGAAACTGTTGAAAATACATAAGGACAAATTTTAAACTCACTTACAGTGCTTTCTAGCCATATGCCATATATAATGCCCATTGAGCGCTTAAGAAAAGCAATTTTACGAATAATCAGTCTGGCCAAGCATGGGTAGAGGTTTTAAGCTTATCTTTATGCGGGCAATCTCAAGTTACTCTTAGATATCAAAGAGAGGGAGAGTGTTTCCACAGAGTGCCGCCCCTTGCAAAGTAAATATTTGTAAGTAAATAATAGTCTGCTTCATTAGGAGGTAGTTGAACAAAAAATTTGCAATCATTATGGAAGTTGTGTTGAGTTAGGATTTTCCAATCGTAATGTTTGATCAATAACACCACTTTATTCGCGAAGTAGTTTCAAATGTTGCTAACACTTTAGTTCAATCGAGGGAGTTACCTCACAATAGATGTGGTGCAAAGTGGCAATAGTGCGTTCAAAGTGAAAATAAGAGCAGTTTGGTGCGTTCCTTCAAATAGTTATTGAAAAAATGTACCTGCGTCAGAATAATGTGATTCGTGAACGATGGTATTTTCATTGGACAGCAAGTCAGGCTACTTGCGGGACAACACAATATTCAGGATGGTCTGAAGCGGTCATTTTTTAAATATTTGGACTCTTACTAAAAAAATAGCATCTGCTGCTGACACATATCGGACCAGGACAAGGATAAAAGTCTCTTGAACAATATACCGATCAGTGGGATCAACTACTATTTTAGTACTTATGCGAATTATATTGCTATGAAAGTCTCTTTTTTTCGTATGTTACAGATGCAGAGTTTTTTGAAAATAATAATAGTGATGAGTCAGAGGATCTCAAGTTAGCTGAGATACTGAGAGAAAATATAGAAGATGATAATTTAGTGAAATGAGAGGGTGAAATAGAGCAAGATGAAAGTGCAAGAGATAATGATAAAGATGGTGGCAAAGATTATCCGAACGTCAGAGAAAATGAGGAGGTGACTCAGGATGATGATAGCCTAAGCGATGAAGAGAAGGATCATAAAGTTGGGGTGAATTCACATCAAAGCGAATGTAGTGAAAGTGAGAGAGGTGGGGACAAGCAAGAGAAGTCGTACGAAGATGACACCATGGTGCACGATGAAAGCGCATCATCACCGGAATAAGATCAGCCTAAAATCGAGAGTGATGCTGAAACTATTTAAAACTCAGATTCTGACGAAGATGACGAACGATAAGTCCAAGTGATTACTCCAAAAATGTTACCTGATCACACTATACTAAATAATGTACTCTTTTTTCTTGTTAGGCATGTATCTCCAGCTTTAGATGATCCCACGGAATAAAATGATGCAACTACAAGTAAATGCTTGAATCCACTGTAGGAATTTTTGTCTTAAATTTTTTTTTTTTTTTTTTATAAGATTTCATACCCTCCAACAGATAAAGAGTCTTTTAAAATTCACTTCAAATTTATAAGAAAACAAAAAATGATCAAAAAGCTAGAAAAACACTATTGTTGTATTAAGTGGCTGAAGAGGAGAAATCAGTACTTTACTACGAGAGTAATGTTAACGAACCCAAATCTTAATTATTGCGAGTGCATGAAAGTCTCACTAGGCCTTCTGAATTGTGATTTGTTTATCGAATTTAAATATCAGAAAACTTCTTGCTTGTAATAAGATCATCTAATGTTTGAAAATAATTTAATTTTAAACTTAATAATTATAGTGTCTATTTCTTGATAATAATCTATTCAATGTAACGTAGGTGAAAGATATGATACTTACTAAGCTTTGTTTTACATGATAATACAAAGCCCACTAAAATTTCTTAGGAGGTTATCACTTAATACGCAAAACTGTGCATATTACGAAACAAGTATAATTTACCTACAAGCGTTAAATTTATACTTGGTGCTAATAAATACAGGTAAATAAAGAAAAGGGATCATAGGAAAAAAGGAGCTTGAAGCAAAATTATACTCGTGCCGTAGTATGCACAGTGTGCATATTTAGCGATAATCTCGTAAAAAATCTTAGTAGCCTTTGTATTATCATGTAAAACAAAACTTAGTAAGTATTACATTTTTTACCTACATGACATTTTATAGACTATCATCAAGAAATAGACACCAAAATTATTAAGTTTAATGATAAAAGCCTATGCAGGCTTTTTGGTGTTATCCAATCCTCCACCTCTCATATATTTCGACACGCTGATTGATGATATGATTCCTTCTCTTTCTTTACCTCTATTTATTAGCATCAAATACAAATTTAACGCTTGTAGAAAAATTATTCTTGTGCCGTAGTATACACAGTGGGCGTATTTAGTGGTAATCTCGTAAAAAATTTTAGTAGGCTTTGTGACACTAGGTAAAACAAAGCTTTGTAAGTGTTACGTTTTCTACCTACGATAAATCCAATTTTAATTTTTTTATCCCCGTTTACTATTTAGCTTCATCACCTAATTGTTTCAGCATATGCCGTTCACATATGGTAAATGGGCTAGGAGTAGAGGAGGAGGAAGGGACGATCGGAGAGGAGGTGAATAACGAAAACATGTGCGCAT
The DNA here is from genome assembly GCF_000648655.2 of Copidosoma floridanum. The sequence continues at coordinate 925,362 of NW_019380359.1, read as the reverse complement.
TTACATTACCCCTGAAAAGTGAAGGAGTAGTAGGGAAGTAGATGTCTAGCGTTTGAAGAGAAGTAGCAGAAATGTATAGAGGAAGAGCACTTAACAACATATTTATAGAGCTATATAGAATCACAAATGAGGAAGCATACTACCTCAAAAAAAAAAAAAAATAGAGGGTTGTTGACTTGTATTTAAGGTATTAAAACCAAACCCTGATTAAAATCCAATATTTTAGTCGGACTATGCTATCAGTGATCTGCAATAGACACTGGCATATTATTTATTTAGAAAGGAAAAATTATTTAATCAGAGTTAGCATTCAAAGCGGCAGCTTCGTCTGAGATTATGCAGGGTTATTGGGTTATGGGTCTTTAGACATTGATGAGCGAGTTAAAACTGAGTAATACAAATTTTGCTGATCTTTTCAGAGGCTATACATAAGCCACATGGCTCTGCAAGGGGGGGAGGGGTCTGAAAAAACGCCATGCTTAGTCATGTGAGGGAGAGGGGGGGGTGAACGCTTGAGCAACGTGGTCTTATATTTTAAAAATCACAAAGATTTTTGAATTTTTGGTAGGCCTGATTTCGAACTAAAGCAGGTGACCCAACCTTCCAACTTCTTCATAGAATGCATATCTTGGGTTCTAACCTAACCATACATCGAAGTTCTTTGTTTACTCGGTCTCACTTTAACAGGTCCCGGCAAGTTGATACTACTATTTCTAGTTACGCGACTGCATCTACTACGTATATTGAGGAAATAGTTTATTTGGATAATAATAATGTCTTATTACACGAAGCTTTCCGAGGCTTATCGTAATTGCCATGCTATTCATTTATCAAAAGAAAAAATACAATGTAATGTGAATGAGTTATGGAAGTGTTTTAAAGAAGATAAAAAATCATTTACCGCAAATGTATAACAAAAGTTAATTAAATTAACGCGACCAAAAATAAAATACGAAGCCGCTTTTAAAAGTTTCTTTTCTCAAACGGTTTTATTTCGTAGTATTTGTATTCAATGCGTCAGTTTTGGGCAATGATTTATTAATTCATATGCTTTTTATATATTTTTTAAGAAACCCTTTAATCTGAGTACAATCAAAATTTCTTCTATTTCAGTCAGTACTTTCTTCAAGTATGCTTGCACTATTTAATATCCGTATTAAAATGATCTACTTAGTCTCATTTTTATACATTAAAAAATATTTTTATACTATAGATTGTTAAGTGCGATGACAGAAGTTGTTGTGGACATTGGAAAAGTAGCTTAATAAGAGATATTATTCCTGCTCAATTTATACATTGTAGGAAATGTAGTTGCAAATTTTATATCCCCAAGTGTTATAAGAACCATAAAATAAATAAGAGTTACAAAAGAAAAATAAAAATTTTTGTGATGTAATGGACGTGTAATAAATACGTTGTAAGCGTGTTGATGTGTGTAAATTAAAACACCAATGCAGAACAAACTGGTGTAATTTATGTCATAAAAGTTATGTCGTAGAAGAAAATTGCTATACACAACTGTTAAAAATTAGTTTAATGAAAAAAAAAAGATTGTGTTTTATAATTCATAAACTATGCACGATTTGATACACAAAGATAATGTGTTTGTAAAATCGCATGTGCCTCATTGTGCGTGGTACAAGAATTTTCCAACGATTGTATGGAAAATGATGCTGTTCTACAGTTTTACGTAACTTAAGGTGTGCATGAGTTGATATTCCAATATGATCCTGTTAATCAGTTACTTTATCGAGTTTTAAGTAAGAAATTAGCCTTTTACCCTAGAATATGTGTTTTTCATCACTCGCGAGGATTGATTGATCAATTCAATCTTTACAAAATTGTCGACAGAAAAAAAGATCGTGAACCAAACGATATTTTAAGCAAGCAAGAAACTTTCTAAATTTATTGTAGTTGTACAAAATTTATAGATAGCCTAAGTTATTTTTAAATGAAACTGAGAGCGAAGCATTTCACTGATCTCAGCTATAAATGAGGTACTTACTTTATTTGCTTATTATCATACAAAACTTAAATTATATTGGAAGACTTATAGATAAAAAGTCTTTTTTAATTCTAAGACGTATCACGAGACTTCAAGGGTAAGAGTCGAACTACCTGCAGTTGCCTCTCCATCATCAAGAATAAAGATAAAGAATAGCTGAAAATTTCACCACTGGCCCTTTTTAGGGCCATTATAAGTACTTACGTTACCTACTTAACCATCAATCTCTTTGGTACTTTTAAAAGCCACCTAAGTTTAAGCTACCTTGCCAAGAAATACATCCTTACTACTATTTCCGGAAACGATTCATCAACTAAAAGACTATGTAAAGCTAGTTACTGTTAAACCAAGTCTGTCATTTACTGGCAGACGTCATGAGCGGAGTTGTTTGTTGCAAGGCTGGGAAACCCAGTGATCTAGGACCCTTCATTATCATCTTGACTCTAAGCATTCAATCAGAAATCACCAATTCTCTCCAAGGTCTGCGTTGGAAGAGTCTAACAGCTATGAAGGATAAAAAACTTGAGCCAACGGGACAGTCTCCAACGGTGAAGCATCACGAACCAATCTCTCCACCTTAGATCACCGAAACAACTAAATCTGCAAAAAAAGAAGGTGCTTTAGACACCAACGTCTTTGACGTAATATCAGGAAACGTTAGGAAACAGCTCTACAACTAGCTACAATGCTTCAAACGTTGTAATTTTTCTCCCGATTAGTGTGGTTCTACAATAGCAGACCAGAGAAGTTCACCCTGAGGTATAGAGGCAATTACGTTTGTTGGAAACTTCAGTCAAGAAAGAGTTTACTTATGAAGCTCACTAGTCCTTTTCAGAGTCATCGGACGTAGGACTACTTTTCCAACAAATATATTACAACCTGATAAAGTTGAAAAAAATAGCCTTAAGGCCTTACAAAAGTCTTAACTATGCCAAAAGTGGCAAGGAGTCGAATTGAAAGGAAAACTTTAAATACACCTAATGAATGCAATTTTAGGCGTCAAGAATATGATGCTGAATATTTATCGAGATGAAAGCAACACCTAAGTTCACAAATGAAGATTTTATTAAGTGAGAGATCAGTTTTTTATTATAACCCTCATAGTTATCTCTTGAATCTTCCAGATTCTTAAATAGGTAGAATGTGTTTTTGTATTTTTGTGGCGATAAAAACTGTATAGATTAAGTTACAGGAATTTGTTGCTGTGGTAATAAAGTTGTGAGATAAAAGAAATAATTTTTTTTTAATTGCATATTTTCTGTAAGTTTTGAATTTTTACAGCTTAAAAAAATAGCCCTGTTTATAGATTATACCGGTAAAACTTCAAATCAACGGCCTTTCAGGGCCAACGATTATTTCATGGCATAAGGGATGCACGGCACTTTTTAGCATAATTATATTTTTTTTCACTTTTTACAGCTTTTTAATTCATCAAATAAACTGTCTGGATTCTCAGCAAACATATATTTTAAAAGAGGATTTTTGTTCTGAGACGTGTCAGAAATAGATGTAAAATTTTTAACTGAAAACGTTTCACATTACATACCAATACTTTTGCGATGTTCTGTTTAGTAAGTCTCGGGCGAAGCTGCAACGGAGGGGTGGGGGGCGCACAGTACGACCAAACGCGATTTTTTTTGTCAAAATGAAATAGTGGCAGCTGTATTAAATCAAATAAGATGATTCTTTTTAAGGCTTTAAGCTTATACATTACAAAATACAGGAAAATTGGTCCAAACTGAAAAAAAAGTTAATTAGGGGTGAAAACACCCCCCAAAGGCACCCCCTACAGCGTTTTCTTAAGAAGATCAATTAATTTTTAAGAAATGGATAACATTTTTGTTCTAAAAATAGTGGCTATAAAGGTTTGATGGGTTGCCGAACACGAATTTGGCATTAACAGTTCAATATTCAAGATGGCAGATCCAATATAGTGGCCAAGAAAATTAAAAATCGGCCTAAATCTTACAAAAATCAGACTGTAGAGGTTTTTTGGGCTGCTGTATGCAAATTTTGCATTTACGATTCAAAATTCAAAATGTCGGATCCAATATGGTGGCTGAGTACATGAAAAAACCTGCCACATTGACCAAAAATCAGTCTATTGGATTCTTGGGGATATTTATGGTTGCTAAACGCAAATTGGAAATGAGAATTGAACATTTAAAATAGCAAATCTCATGCGGTCGACAAATCAGAAAAAACCGCCAAATTGTGAAAAAAACTGTTCATAGGAAGGTTTCTATTAACTAAACACAAATTTAACCTCGATAAAAACTTAGAAATGTCTATTTTAATACGGTGGAAAAAAAATATTTCGAACAAAAATACAAAATTAATTTTTCAGAAAATTCTCTGATTAGTTAACATAACTATAAAATCTTATTTCTTGTGGTCATCCTCGAGTTGTGCTAACTCTTCTTTTTTTCATGATACTCTAAGTTTTCTATGTATTAAAAAAAATATTAAAAAATTAGGGAACTCAGATTTTATGAGGTAATGTATAAGTAGTTTGCTTAAAACGGTTAAGAAATGTATTGTTCAGTATCAATAAATTTTCTAATATCTAGTGTTTGTACAATTTTTTTTTTGAAGAAAACGCAAATAGTTTTAGTACAAGATTTGCTGCACAATGAACACCACCTCAACTTAGTATGCCATTGATTTACTATCCACTATTAACTTGAGTATTGTTGGTGCCACTTTAATAATACTTAGCGAAATCACAATAAATAAATGAATTCATTCATTATGTTGTTATTAGTTTATTGAACGCTTATAGGCTTGCCAGAGAAAATTGCAGTTGTCTACCGTATCGATACAGTATACCTGGCTTTTTTTATTACAATGTTCCTCACAAATGAACGGATTTTTCTTACTGCATCATTTGCAAAATTTGTCGTAGGCTTTATGAAAAATATGTGAGACATGAAATTTTATAGAGTTTTGCCGAAGCATTTAAAAACTTGTCAAAAATAAGAAAAAATCAGAACTATCACGTTTGATTCCATTTATTGGTAATATAGAAAGTGATTTTCAAAAACTGCTGCAAAACGGACAAACTTCACGTATATTGAATAAGTCCTAACCTAATATTATTAGCTAAATTCACTAAACATAATAATTATGCAGAGTTTAAAATATTTCTACAATTCTTTGAATAGAACGTTTTGAACTTTACACTTATAAAATATATAATGTTACAAAAAACTTACGTTCCCATCACAAATTTTTCCGCTTTCTTGACAATTTTTGAAAGAGTCGATCTAACTCCAGGGGCAATACCATGACCCATGATACCACTTTGATATACGTGATCTGGTTCAAGTTGTGTCTAATAGATTGTAACCTCCATTAATTAGGAAATACAGCAAAGAAGCTCAAACACCAGATGGCGTGATCGTATTGAAGCGACAATGGCGTCTTCACGTGTATAAGTTCACGTTTATATATATGTGATTCGTAAATATATATACCTCTTTATGTAAGGTGACTTACGAGGACTTTATGTGCTTTAAGAATATATACTAATAACATTGAAAAGTTGTGAGGACAGTCTGCATAAGTACGATTTGTCCTCATAATAACCTTTTTTTTACATAATAAGATCCGCATAAGTCACCATTGATAAAGATATGAATATATATACTAGTGGGGATCCGCCCCCCTGCGTGCTCCACGCGCCAACCCCCCCTTTTATTGAGTTATAAGTGTAATTTTTTTAAAATAAGGTTTGTATTAATATTTTTTAAAGCCTTATAAAATGATAAAATTAATTGTTAGTATGAAAATAATATGTTGAAGTATATTTTACAGAATTCGGAAGACTATGGCATTTTTCGAAAATACTTGGGAATACATTTTCTACGCTGGGGAATGATTACTGGTCTG
>NW_019380359.1:887597-918288 GCF_000648655.2 Copidosoma floridanum | reverse complement strand
TAGGTGGAGACTTTCGTCAAATTCTCCCAGTAGTAAAAAATGGAAGCAAAATGACTATTGTTCAAGAAACCATAAAATTTTCTAATTTTTGGCCTTTGTTGAATATTTTTCATTTAAAGAATAATATACGTTCATTTGATGAAAAATTTTCTTCATTGCTACTAGATATAGGAGAAGGCAAAATTATAACTTTTATAATTCCTCAGACATGGAAAACAAATTATAAACGTTCCTAAATTTTTAATAATGATGATGATTCTTTTATAAGTAAAGCTATATTAACATCTCACAATGAATACAATCACTTTTTGAACAAAAAAATTTTAAATAATATGGTAGAAACATTAGTAACGTACTATAGTATTGATAAAGCAACTTACAAAGTAGTAGATAAATTAGACGATAATATTGATACTTATTTCCCTGCAGAATATTTAAATAGTAGTAAAGAAGGTCTTTTTTCACACGAATGAGATTTAAACATCAACGCCATTGTTATGTTAGTACGAAACTCAATCGTATCTGAAGAACTTTGCAATGGTACAAGATTACGAATTAAAAATTATTTAAATACAGTATCGAAGCTGAAATAATCACAGGTAAAAAAAAAGGAAATAAAGTATTTTATCTAAGAATAACATTCATTACAAACAATTCTTCTTCACTACCATTTATATTGTACAGAAAACGATTTCCATTTATCTTAACTCTTCCTATAGCTATCAATAAATCATAAGGTCAAAGTTTTGATGCCTTAGGGTTATATTTTAGAAAACCATTATTTTCTAATGGGCAATATATGTTGCACTGTCTAGATGTTAAAACTAAAAAAATATTTTCATCCCAATTGAATCAGAAAACAAATTTGAAATTAAAATGTTGTTTGGAATGAAATTTTAGAGAAACAAAAAAACTATTCCATAGTTCATTACTATTTTTATACTTTCTTGCAAATTTTATCTTTTATCAGAAAAGTAAATTTCAGTACCGTCTAGTACCCATATTTATGTAATCATAAACAATCTGTTTTTTGTAATATGTTTTCAGATACACCATCATGGATACAAAATTTTATCAGTGTGACAAATGTAACTCAAAATATTTAAATCAAGAGTGTCTATCATCGCACAAAAAAATTCACAAAAAAAAATTTTTTGTATGTGATCTGTGTAGCATCATAATATTAGACAAGAAAAACTATTTTCGTCACACAAAGGAATTCCAAAANAATGAGTAGAAAAGAAGTCAATGGCCACTAAGTCGTAAAAAATCATAGGAATATAACCTCTTGAAGTAGCGTTCTCCCATAAGGACTTCCATGGTATAATAAAACGTATTATACATATAAAATACGTTTCAGTACACATGCATATGGAGATGTACAACACATACATGAATTATATACAATGTGATATAAATACCAACACACTGCAGTTAAAGTTACATTTAAAACTTCGATTGCGTTTTTGAAAGATTAGATTGAACTCCAGGGGAGATACCATAACCCATGATACCATTTTGATATACACGATCTGATTTAAGTTGTGTCTGACAGACTATAACCTCTATTAATTAGAAAATCTAGCAAAGTTGCTCAAACACCAGATGTCATGATCTTGCGTCAGTGATAACAGCATCTTCACGTGTATGAGTTCACGTATAATATATATGATTTGTGTACGTATATGTGTGTGTATTCGTTCTCTATGTACATATATGCGCACACTGTTATGTAGACAATTTCTATTGGTACTTATACGTATATTTATACATGTTAAGACGCCATTATCGCTCAGGCATGATCGCGCCATCTGACATTCCGGCTTCTTTAGTGTATTCCCCTGAATAAAAATACTATGATCATGTCACTAACTGGTCAAACTGCTTTTCCCCCGCAAGTAGAAAGATAATGAAAAGTTTTACTTGATTTGATCTCAGGGGTCTACATTGAAAATTGAAAAATTATGTCACCTACTTGAATTAAAGAAATTCAAGAAACCTTAAACACATTGGTTCTTTTAAACTGGTTGATTTTTCTCAATAGATCAGCTGCTCTAAATTTTTTAAATGCGATATCATATTATTTTTTAGCGATCCAAAGATCCGTATGGACTGCCATTTGTTCATTTCTATCTTTTCTTAATTTTGTGAGCTCTCGTGTTGGGCCTGCTAATTTGAATTTGAAAGCAAAATAGGATTTTGGCAAGTGAAAAATACTATATAATTATTTTCGTACAATTTTTCGTATTTTTAGATTTTTGGCCATATTTAAATCATTGTTTTCAATTTTGTGCTTGTAACGTTAAATAACTGGTTAGCGACCACAAGTATCTAAATAGAATGATTAATAACTAGTTTGGCAATGTTTTATATTTTTCAGCCGCATTAGATTTGTTATTTTAAATTTTCAACTCTTATTTTGAATTTGCATTTAGCGACCAAAAATATCCCAATAGACTGTTTTTTGGCTAATGTGGCACGTTTTTTCATGCACTTGGCCACCATATTGGATCTGTCATTTTGAATTATGAACAAAAATGTTAAATTCATGTTCAGCAAACCAGAAAACCCCTATAGACTAATTTATGGACAGTTTTGGACGATTTATAATTTTGTTGATCACCATATTTGATCCAGCATTTTGAATTTTTAATGTGAATGCCAAATTCGTATTAAGCTGCCCAAAAAACCCCAGTAGACGGATTTTTGTAACATTTAGGTCAATTTTTAGTTTTCTTGGCCGCTGTATTAAAGAATGCAGATACTGAGGGATCTTAATATTATTTTTATTTTAATAAAGATCTGCAGAAACTGGAAACTTAACTTTCATCTTTTGGCTTCTGAACCAGGCTCCACAATCACTAGACCACGATATATAATGTCTGCCCAAGTATCAATTGAGTACATGTGGGAACGTGTACTGTTTATGATACACACAATAAAGTTAAAAATCGAAGGATTTTCCGTATACCAAGGTGTTAACAACGGTTCATTAGTAGATTCAAAATCAATTGTCAGCATGTATTCATTTTTAACCCTTATAAATAACCAATGTATGCTTAAGATACGACTTTTGTATCTTATAGATAGTTGGACTAGGTATACAAGAAAACCATAGGCAATCGCGTAATATTTTTATAAAGAATTATTATAAATAATCACAAATATTAGAAAAAATTTCAGAATAAAACAAAATTTTTTATAAAGTTTAAGTTTGCAATACAATTTTCTTGAAGTCCACCACAAAAGAGTGTTTAGGGTTGCTGATAACGATTCCAAGGTTAGTTTTTTAAATTCAAACTAGCCGATCGAATATGGCAAACAAAAATCGAGAATTTTAAAACAATTTTAGTGTTGTTGTTGTGGTTGTAATTGTTCAAGTTACTTATACCCAATTCAAGGTGGGACTAAAAATTAACAAAATGGCCGATTCAATGTGGCTGATAACATTATGAATTTCTCTTAATTGTAAAACAAATTGTTTTCTTCGTTAGTAAACGTACATAATGAGTTCATATGCTATAGTTTGCAATACAAGTTTGTACGTAAGATTTAGGCTAGGGCTTGCGTAACAGGAAATTGTATGCACGAAATTCAAATTGGCTAGTCTTATATGGTGTACGTAAATGTCTATATAAACAAATAATAAGATTGTAACTACAAGAAATGTTCTTTTTTTGATCGCTTATGGCGAATTTGAGATCTTTTCCATGCACCACTACAGAATTAATTTAGTATGGCCAAAACAATGATAACGTTGTTTGAATTCTAATAAGTTTAAGGTAAATAAAATATAAAAACTGTAGTTTGCTTGCAGTCTTCTGTTTATGTGGATTTAAATGCTAGGTTAGGGTAAGTTATGGTAAAACTATATAAAAGATATTTTTCAAGTATTTTTCATAAATAAATACAAGTAAATGCTCACTTGAAAATCTAGACGCAATCACGCACTCTCCTTTAATTTTATATTAGTTGGAAGCTATTTGATTCTGTAAGTAGGTAAAAAGACACGCATCATAGATAACTTCTTTTTGCATTACTAGTGCATTAAAGATTATAAATATTTTTTTATTTTATCAATATTATACAATGAAGAATAAGTTTGTTAACAAATTTTTACCGTGAACTTTGACGTTATCATATCGTTAAAATTTTAAACATAAATTTTAGCCACATCGTTTTCTTTTTCATTCACGATTCTTGATTGAATGATGATCGTGTGAGTTGTATAACAAATAAATTGTTCTATATGAAATAATTTTTATTTTTAAGATGAGATGTTTCATTGTGCTTATTACTGTCCTCTTCTTAGAAAAGACTTTACTCCAAAATTAAATAATTATCTCCAGTTTTTTATTATTTTGAATGTAAAACAAGTAAGGATGAATCGCAAAGCTATGTACTTTCATTACTGAATTAAGAAATGTAAATTTAGATTTAAAAGGATTTACTTTTGTTACCAACACATGGTAGCCTTAGAGTTCAGCATTTAATAAGATTCTACTATGGTGGTGGTAGTTTTTTTATATGGTTGTTGGTGAAAAATTTTTTATGCTGCTACTACACTAGTAGAATCTTATTGATAGTATGATCGAATTAGCTGCCGTATCGCTAATTTTTCAAGAAATTTAGACTAGCACGAAAAAAGTTTATTGTAGAGAGTTGAACAAAACCAATCGATTGTAATAAAATAAAATAAAAAATGTTTTTCTCTAATGCTTTAAAAAAATGACAAAAATGGTAAAACACTGTTTATATATATCTATTCTTACTATATGTTTATACATGCGCCCACTTCCATATAGACAATTTGTATTTATACTTATACGTATACTTATTCTTATAAGGACGCCATCATCGCTCAGGCACAGTCTTGCCATCTGACGTTTGGACTTCTTTGGTGTATTCCCCTACATGAAAATGCTATGATTATATCACTAACGGGTCGAAATACTTTGCCCCCACAAGTAGAGAAATATTGAAAACTTTTACTCGATTTAATCTTAGGGGTCTGCATTTAAAATTGAAAAACTATGTCTCCTACTTAAATTGAAAAAATTCAAGACCTCATTCCCCGTTGGTTTTTATAAATTGGTTGATTTTTTTCAATGGATCAGCTGCTCTAAATTTTTTAAATGCGATATCATATTATTTTTTAGCGATCCAAAGATCCGTATGGACTGCCATTTGTTCATTTCTATCTTTTCTTAATTTTGTGAGCTCTCGTGTTGGGCCTGCTAATTTGAATTTGAAAGCAAAATAGGATTTACTGCATCATTTGCAAAATTTGTCGTAGGCTTTATGAAAAATATGTGAGACATGAAATTTTATAGAGTTTTGCCGAAGCATTTAAAAACTTGTCAAAAATAAGAAAAAATCAGAACTATCACGTTTGATTCCATTTNAAAAAAAAAAAAAAAAAAAAAAAAAAAAAAAAAAAAAAAAAAAAAAAAAAAGAGAATATGTGTGGCAAAAAGGTAAACAAAGCAACCTCTAGTTGATTCTTATTGGTCTAGTGATTTCCTCGCAAAATGCAAAACACCTCGTTTTTTAAGCAAATATTCAAAAATTAATAACTCTCTTTTGCATAAACATACAGAGCTAAAATTGGGCAGAATTGTAGCTTTAGTGATCTCCAATTACCACACCAAATTTGAGCAAGATTGGATGCATAGTTTGACACACCGCAGCTAAATGTAAAAAAAAGTACTTTGGCAATACGGCCTAAAAAAAGTTATTTACAATGTTAGATGGAATTTTCTTACGGGGAAATATTCTTTAATATTTACTCAACAATTTACCAAAGTATCAAATTTTTCTACAGTGTGGAAGGAGTTAGTTATTCATTCCCGAGAAATTGTTATTTTTAAGAGCGCTTGCAATTAAAACGTACTCAACATACCAATGTAGATTACTATTTTTCAAGCATTTTTCACATGGCATGATAATTTTATACTTTAATAAGTTATAGAGTAAGTATTAAAGAATATAATCTTGCAAACAAATTTTATCTAACGTAGTAAACATTTTTTTAGGCCGTATAGCCTAAGTATCTTTTTTTGCATTTAGCTACGGTTTGCAAAAACTATCCATCTAATTTATTTAAAATTTGGTGTGATTATTCAAGATTACTAAAGATACCACTCTGCCAAATTTGAGCTCTTAATGTTTATGCAAAAAGGAGTTATCAATTTCTAAAATATTTGCTCGAAAAACGAGGTTTTTTGCATTTTACGGGGAAACCGCTGGACCAAGTGGGATGAACTGGAGTCTATTTTGTTTGTCTTTTTGTCACACATACATCTACTTTTTTTTTAAGGCTCACTGTTCGTTTCTGACGCTAAAAACGGTGTTCTACCATTTTTGCTTCTTTTTTCAAGGCATTAAAGATAAATATTCTTCGTTTGATTTGATAACAATCAATTGGCTTTATTGAATATTTTATAATATATTTTTTTCATGCTAGTCTGAATTTTCATTGCCAAAAACCTAATTTGAATACACTATGAATGCCAAATAAATAAATTAGCATATGGTTATAACGTATGTGAGTGCTAGAAAGAATGTGCTGCTAATCTAAAAAGGAGTCTCAACGCAATAAACATCTCTGCCATCCTTTGTCGGGAGCTTTCCGTAACAGGCTTATTTTGATGACAGTGGTGACCGACTTAGATTTGGCGTTATGTCATCTAGATGGAGGATCACCATCATACGAGCTTAGCCCATCTACAACAACAGCGCGAACATGTGTAAAATAGCCCTTTGCTTTTAAGGTTATCAGCTACGTCAAGGTAAGTATATTAAGGTATACAAAATTTAATAGTTGGTCCCTAATTGTACAAAAAACCTTATAGTGCACAATTTACACACTACACGCAGATTGCACTTGAATTCGTAGTTCTCATCATTGCATTATTCTTAAAATTACGGGATCGGAAACGCTATTCTAATTCAACAATTCAACCTGGCACATATATTCGGTGCATATTAACAGAAATTGATCAAATAAAATTAATAATATGTCTTTAAGAAAGTGCCTTTCTAAAAGCATAAGAAGTTTGGGCGCGGCTGCAAAAATAAAATGCGATACCCTGGTAAGCGATGTATTTGATACAGATAAGAATTTTAATGACATGGTATTTGACGTGCATGTGATCGTAGAGGCCAATGAGCGTAAATGGAAAGAAGAGATACAGCAATACGACGTGAAAACGCGGGACATAGAAAGATCGGTGATATTGAGTCGTAGACTAAAAAAAATTGCTGCGGGTAAATGTCTATTACGCGATCACCATACAGAGCATGCCGATCAACATTCGGCAGATATGAGCAATATTTTACGCAGAGCGTATAACAAACGGAGGAACTTGGTTCCACCGCATAAGCTGAGTGCGGAATCGTGGATATCCATGAGCATAATTTGGAGTCAGAGAATAATCAAACTTTAGGGAAGAGATTGAGAAAGACAAACCCTTATTTAACAGAGGAAGAAGAGTTTCACGAATTCGAGAACAAAAACGATACTATTACTTATTCTGCAGACAACCTTAACATTAATAAACGTAGAATATTCCCAGAAATACTTAATGAAGGATTGCAGAAAGCGTCATAAAATCTAGCATATGCCCTTATTCCCATTGATTCCTTAGAAAATCTGCACTCGTTACAATTAAAAAGAAATTCAATTACTCAAAAAGGGAGTCAGAAGAGCGAATTTAATAGCAGTAAGGTGATCAGAGGAAAAAATCCACACCCGGTAAGAAACTTTGCAACAAGCATCCTGATCATAAAAGGTGTAATTAGAGCACGTACAACAACCGTGGAAGCAGCATACATGGGATTCCTGAAAAACATGATAAGATCTGAGTCGAATGACCCACGCAGCAGAAGAGTTTACAAATGCCGCGTGATTCTCCTCCTCCAGTTAAAATTAGGACAAGCTTACAACAGAACTCACGTGCTTTGCATCACCCCATGCCTCCTCTACGCTTCAGAATGTTGGTAGAAACCATGAAATATCAACCAGTGACACATAATCATCATAGTGCTTCCCTTTAAAATAATGGGAGAGCGATAGCATTACCCGCAGCCCGATACGTTCATCCAGACGACCCCAGTTCCCAACTCTGCTCGAGCGAACACGTTGATGAGCACCGTATATGCGTTACCCCTCCTAATTAAATAAGACCAGTGGAAACCACACCTCCGTTTTAAGCGTCTTACACAGCTGATACACACAGAAGCTTAGCATTCGTGCTCACACGGCTAGTGCCAACGACCGTACGAGTAGACTGATGTGCTGAGTCATGCATAAATGCACATTCTGCAGAAACATACTCACACAATGTACGGAGAAACGACCAGCTTATAACAGACCTGGAAAGAACATCAGAGGTCTATAATAGCGCAAGAAATCAACACCTCAGACTAAGCAATGTAACTACTAATACTCATGGACTGTCCCTAAGCAATCAACTTAACGATATTCGACGGCAGCTTGGGTACTCTGTCATTTTTTAGCGCATTGGTCAGGCACATAGTGTGACGCTTTTCGGATAATCAGGATGATATATTGTTCGCACTCACTGCAAAAATTACAGGAGAGGCCACCACGGCAGTTGGATCACGCATAGCATATTACGAATTAGTCGAGGAACTTCTTTCGGATCTTGCCGTGCAATATAAAAACGCTGGGGTCACCGATAATTTCCAATCTTGAATAAGAACAGTATATCAACACCTAATGGAATCAGTCACAGATTACAGACATAGGGTACAAACGATTTGTGATAGGCTGAAATCCACTTACGACGAGGCTATAGACCTCAACCTATTTACAAAAATGTACTTGAAGGGCACAGCAGCAAAAAAAGCTTTACAACATTTCATGTTGGGGCTGACAGCACTATTGGACATGCAAGTTTGGTGCCAGAGATCAGTAAACCTCAGAGAAGCTGTCAGGCTAGCTAAATAGTATGAAGCAAGACTACATACGCGTTGACAAACGGGACCAAATGCTTCAATGCATAATACAGTTGTCATAAATATTACATCAGTTCAGAAGTCGGGCCCAAACTACTCATAGATTGAATCCCCACGCCTCAAAATCCCCCAAAATTCAAGTCAACAAGTATTAATTTGGCCAGAATTTTCGCTGTAGACATGGATAAATGCTTCAACTGTGGGGAAACAGGCCATCTATGGAGAAACTGTAGGAAATCCTAAGCCAGCACTACGAGTGGAGTAGTGCACGGCAATACCTATACGCAAGACTCACAAACGGATTGTGGTTACTGCCAAATAAGATTCCATGTGGCATCCAGGTGTAGGAAATTAGCCTATGACATAAAGTTCAGAGGACTTAACAGACCGAAATAATTTTGGTCAAAGGGTGCTCGGGTCAGTCCCCAGAAGCCAGGCAGCTGGTAAAAACAATGCAAGAAGCCGAAAAACTTAGGGTGGAGAAAATTAATTTTACACAGTCACGCAGATTAATACTAGTGGGTAAATTTTGAAATAATGAGATAAAAAACGGAGCAGCATCTTTTTTCAAAGACATAGGAGCAGATATTTCAACAATAAAAGTAGACTCTTTGAGTGCAGGGTCAGAAATAAACACAAATGAAGGACTAGAAAAATACGGAGTAACAGAAGGCTCATGCAAAACTTTGGGAAGCACTTGTATGATGATTGATAACCTCCTTTGCAAACTTGATATCATCTCCATGGAGCTTCCCATACGCAGAGATGGACTTATAGGCGGGGACACGTTAGATAGGCGCAAAGGAGAAATCAGAGCAAAAAACAGATGTGTGTACTTAAACGGGACTAAGCTCTTAAAAGAAGGAGACGAATATTTTGAAATTTTCTCGCGCTCTAAACAGGTAATACACACAACAATTAGCACACAGAAAAATGAGGACTACGTAGGATGGGTTCCAAGACAAAATTCATCGAAAGGCATTTATTTTTGAAATTTTGTAGCAAAGCGTGGCAGTGACAGAAAGTATGGCGTATGCATCAACACTACCAACTCCACGGTCAGAATAAAAGTACCTGAGGTGGCGTTCTTAACTTATGAAACTACCAAAAGTTTTAGGCTCGCAACAGCCAATGGGGACAACGAAGTCGAGCAAAAGCAAGTAGGCAATGAAGCAAATGAAAGTAGCATCTACATAAATATAAGGGCAATAAACTTCGAGTCAAAAGAAGACAATGTAAATAAAATTATGGCACTCGTAGACACAGATGGCTATAATAGTAAAGAAATAGTACACGTTCAGAAACTAAGTAACCAGAACCTGTATGTATTTGGGTTAGAAAACGAACCCTTATCGATAACTAACGTACTCAAACATAGAATAATTACAAACACGGAATCACCGATTTGTGCAAAAAAAACACGTGCCCACCAGGAATAAAAAATTAATTGCGAACAGAAGTAAAAAAGTTACTCGACGAGACAAACAATACATGAGTCAAACAGGAAGCCTTAGAAAAAATGAAGGAAGAATTATGCAAAGAGCCAGTGCTAGCAGCTCTAGCTCTTGAAAAATCGTTTATCGTAAAAACAGATGCATCAAAATATGCGTCAGGCACTGTACTCAGTGAAGGTAAAATTAGCAGCAACCGCCCCTGTGAGTACGCTTCACGTACCCTAAAAGGCGCCGAGTTGAGATATCTGGTTTACGACAATTTTCGAAGAAATGATTTCACCCTTATTTATACGGGAGTTGATTCACGGTAATAACAAATTCCGTACCACTGAAACACTTCCATACCACAAAGAAAGTTGATTTGATATTTAACCGGCTAAAGGCACAGTTATGAGGATACGAATCTGACGCAATACAAAGACGGAGAAAGGATAATTACATAGATGCCCTCTCTAGAAACCTAGTAATCAAATAAGGTTACATTAATCTGAAATTGCCAAAAAAGGATCTTTATATGCTAGCGAAAAAGAAGGAGGAAAATGGAGGAAGACTGTCTTGAAAGCGGACCATCAGCAAGAATGTGTGCAGTTTGGGCAAAAAGAGTACGGAATGGTGAAAAAAACGATGAAAAAATAAAAGTGGACGAAGTTAGCCCATCGGAATCCGATTTAGACTCTTTCTTGAATAACTGTAACAGAACAGACGCTGAAAGGAAACCTAGAATCGCACACTGGAGCATGAAACTGTTCCAAAAGCGTAAGAGGTCGAAAAAATCTTCCTACCACCTGGATGTAAGCAATGCGAGAGAAAGAAAAATTAGAATCAAAACTGAGTTAGATAAAATACCAGAATGCTCCCTAGATCGGAGCTGCCAAAACGCTGAAGTACAAGCAACAAGCACACCATTAGGAGAGGTGGTATTGACAACATGAATCGGTGATGCAACACCTCATACGACTCACAAGAAAGTCGGATTGGAGGGAAATAGCGAGTAGCATTTTAAATAGCAAGCTAGGGAAAGCAGTCAACCTATCAGTAAAAATAAAAGAAATAAAAATAACACCAGAAGGCAAGCAAGGTGCGAGAATAGACATATGTGAAGAACAAGTAGTAATGCATGGTGACAGCCTCAAGAAGTTTCCCTATCATAACGAACTATCAGCACACAAAAACGAACAGAACCAGAGCCACGCACCAATCGAAACAAAGAAAGTACTATGCGACACAAGTTACTGACAAATGGAGATATTTGGGCGACAAGTAGATGACAGTAAGAAGCCAAAGGAAACCGTCTCAGAGAAAATGCATTAACAGGTGCTTTCCAAGATTTTCATACGACATAAATCCAAAACAAACGCAGAGTACAGCTAAGACAAAATTAACAGAATTACCTAAGATCATAAGTTCAAAAGCAAACACCTACAGATATTCCTGGATAGAATTCAGATTACGACCCAACCTTACTAAATCAGACGGTAGCAGCTTGTTCAACTCCTCAATAAATGCATGTCAACTGAAGCTAACAGCCAGTGAATTAGGGGCAGGGCTGCTATAATCATCATACTTAAGTGAATGTCAATTTTCCGACGAAGTAAGGGAGATTTTGAGTTCAGACAGAAAATTTGGAAACGGAGATTGTATTTTCCTCTTCTCAGAACACTTTCAATGGAATGTATGTGTGTACATGCACGTCTCTAACAAAACAGCATGCTTAGGTAAATATCTATACTCCTACTTTGAGAGGAAAGGTAACAGAAAATTTGTACACATTCACCTGTAGGGGCAGCATTATATCCCTCTGATGAGTATCACCTCCTCCTTTTGTAAAACTTTTGTAAAAACTAAGGCAAGCCACTCAGTATTTCAGCTAGAGGCTCAACACGACATAACTACAGAGAGAAAATTACCGATAAAAGTATATATTGCAAGAAGGAATTCGTAGCCATTAGAAATGACAGAGAAGGATATTGGTTGTACCAATTTAAGCAAGATGTAGTTGGTAACGAAGAAAACATAAATATAACATGGCTTATCTAATCTTAAGTAAACGACTTTGTTTACCAAAAAGACTACGCGGGCACAATTGATTTTAGAACGACACTCGTATATGTTAAGTTTAAAAAAAAGGAAATGAACATGTCCTACCCCAAGAACAGGCTGAGACAATTACTGAAGTACTAATCAAAGCATATATCGGGCAACGGAGAGGAGAAGGACAACACGAAAATAGTGCTACATAGTCAGACAGAGCAAACGATGAATTTATAAACAATAGAAACACCATCGAACTGCCAGAAATAAGTGGATCGGGAAATTCCGACCAAGAAGCAATGTTAGGGGATAATACTGCACAAATTAGGGCTCTAGAGTTAGAATTAACTCGTTACACCCTGGCTAAAGCCCGCCCACCATCATGGCCACAGGATAACGAGAAATTTCGCAAACTCCAAAAGATACCTGAACATCCGTTCTGTTACACAGAAAATCTTGTGATACTAAGCACCTCATCAGGCATCCCCGAGACAGGAATAATGGAAGCTCTGATTTTAAGAGGCCTAATAAAACCACAAGAATTGCTCACAGGAGAGTGGTCGGTAGGTAAGACCAAAATTCATTGGTCGTTTGGCATCGCTGTGATGTAAGTGTTTGTAAAAAAATATTAAGATAATAAAACCTTACTCTTCGACTTAGGGAAAGGCATAAAAAAACTTAAAATAACAATGGAAATGAACACCATTAATTTAGTAGGGCTGGTGAGAAACTCAGAGATTTTAAAACAACCCGGTACTGATTAATTTGTGTAGGAATTTGAAATCATTTTTCAAGGACACAACTTAACAGCAGTCCTGTACTTAAATACTTTACTAACGCCACCAACAGAAAAAAGTCTACAGATAATTAAGGACTACCATGAGGCAGCAATAGGAGGCAAGAGCGGCATAAATAAGACTCACATAACGATTTTCGAAGATTTCTATTCGATAAACATAAACAGAAAAAGGCAATAGATATGTACTCACAGTGCAGGACGGGCTCACTGAGTTCATAATTTTAATACCGATAAGGCAAGCGAATGCGATGGAAACAGCTAAAAATCTTTTACATCAAATGTTTTGCGTCTTTGGACGATCCAAAGACGTATTGTCAGATAATGATACGCACATTCGAAACAAACTGCTAGAAGAATCAATAAAATAATAACAGAGTATCTAAGATCCTATTGCAAAGATCAAAAGTAAGGGGATAACTTAGTATTTGGAAGAAGAGCACGAACTCCCACGAGCCTGCCTCGGGCTCCCAAGAGACAGACACAAATAAATACATTAAGAACCTATCAAAAACCCTGCAAGAATTACAAGCTATATCAGCCATAAATCTGGCATACTTAAAACTGCACACCAAATATTTTTACGACAGAAAAATAAATTCTCAACACTTCAGGGTAGGGGAAGCAGTATTTTTGCTAAAAAAACCACACAGAAATAAGTTCAATGCATAATATGTAGGATCATTCAAAATCATAGGATTGGACTATGGCTAACATAGAGTCAAGCTTTGAAAAGGGAACGAATTGAAAGTGTCTCACATTGACAAAATTAGATGGGTGGCTAC
The DNA here is from genome assembly GCF_000648655.2 of Copidosoma floridanum. Next base: position 904,240 of record NW_019380359.1, on the reverse strand, counting down.
CCTTTTGTCACCACTAATCGACTCATAGCATATCTTTTTTCTTTTTGTGGCCCTCGGACGCAAAAGAAGGAAAACAGAAACACGTATTTTTCACTACACAAGACACTCAACCATTTTTTTCATAATATTATAACTAATACGTAAGAGTAGTTTATGAATTTAAATAAGCACTTGATATAATTCACAGATAGTATCTCATAGTACATCCCAAAATCTGTCACAAAATGTATGCTTGAAAAGTTATTACTAAAACAACAGACCGTATTGTGGTTATAACACACGATTATAAAAGAAACACCATGGAGGATCAATAAAATACTAGGAAATTCAGGACTTATAATTAAGCATATATCACACCTGGCGATTTCCAGCACGTCGTGGAAAGTTACCAAAAGAATTGACGTAGCAAACATCATGACTAAACGTGAGAACCTATTTCAGGCATGGAGAAATCTAGCAGAAAAATCAGAGTGCCAGTCATTTACATACTAGCATCAGTTATTAGGCATATAGAGTACAATAAAGTTAGGCATACAACATGCTAACAGAGCGTTAGAGATGATCTCTGGATAGGAAGGGAACAGCAACAAACGGAGACACCAATCAATCTTACCTATCGTGGGGATAAAATTAAGATGGTTGTTCAGTACCATAGACGAAGAAGACACAATACAATTAGAGCATACAATCGAGAAAAATTCCAACATATCAAGTAAAATCGCCAGCCTGACAATAATTCAGAAACAAACGTCAATTATCCATAAATCTGTGGAGGATCTGGAAAGTAAGTTAAACGTAATAAAATTTGTAAATGACTTGGATAAATTTAACAGTAGAAATTCGCTCGATGTTCTCATAATTAACAACATAATGCTGGCAATCACCATCCAAGCTGAGCAATTCTTAAGGAACGTGAATACAATAATCAACGCTATCTTATTTGCTATGAAAGAAGCTGTGCACTCCAGCTTAATTGATCCGGAAACATTTTGCACTATAGCAATCACTATAAATGAAACCAAACCAGAAATTATTTTTCCACATAAATACGCCAAATTAATTACAGAACTTCTCGAAACGTCCGAAGTCACCATTTTCTTTATGCATCCCTACCTCATCTGTCTTATTTCAATACCTCTGTTAGACCTCCTCAGGTTCAACCTTTGTAAGACTACACCCTGACTTATTAAACAAGACCTGGGCAATGCGACCAACAGCTTTGCATACTTATGGCCAGGAAACTCCTACCTAGCCCTCAACAACGCATCCCACATTTATATGCTAAAATTAGCAGAAGACATTAATAATAATAAAAAACTAGGAAAGATAAAAATTTTTAAAAGAACGAAACCTACAAGAGATATCACCAATCATTCAGCATGCGAGATAAGGTTATCAGCAGGATGACTCATTCGAAGATGGTAGTGAGATAAGAATCGCGCAGCTAAAAGAAACCTATTATCATAAAATGCACGCTCAAAGTACTTCGACCCTCCCACGACAGATAAAAAACCAATAAAAGTAAAATGAAGAGGAGTTGAATCAGGGCCCAACTCTACATGACATTATTTTACAAGGTCGAGAGCTTCCGGAATATAAAAAATTGTGAATAGATATAATAAGGATAGAAAACAGCACTGAAAAATACGTCATGGGGCTAGCCAGTACTCTATTAGGTGTACTCGCAGTTTGGAAAAACTAATCCAAGGGGGGATCGTCCCTACTACTAACTATATTAAAAATTACCGGAAGTCAGAAGCAGCAACATGAAGAGAGCGGGAGTAGTCAACTTGCTTCGATCAACAGCCGTTATGCTGGGCAAGTTTGGGCCAACACCATCTAACAACAGTATAGCCAGCACAAACAAAAACCCGAGAGGCAAGGTCAAGAGTTCCAGGAGTCGATTGTGTAGCAGAGAAAAACTGATTCAACCCAAGACACCTACCGAAACAAGACAAATAATATTAAAAAAGAGAAAACAAAAAAAAGAAAAACGACCGGTTGAGTAAACAAGCGAGGCGAAACCACAAACGCAGTGACGTTACAAGCTTCCCAAGCCGCTCCTCAGACTATAAGGGACATCAGCAAAATGGCCAGAACTACGCACAATGACGGGTATGAATCCAGTTAGGAAATGGCAGCTTAGCATCCTGTCCAGCCTAGTATCTGCGAAATAAGAAAACGGAAAAGGATACCAAAATAAAAACAAAAAGAGAAGGAAGCGTTGTCACATTTCTACTTATTTTTATTATTAACCACTAATATTGACATAAAAGAAAAAATACACAGGTATAGTGAAGTACCTTATAATATACACATATAAAACAAAAAAAATCGATCTTCGTTTCTTTTCTCTTAGGGCTCGTCGTCCCGTATGATATGCCCAGATGGAATCTGTAGCCCATCCAGGGCCTTAATCTCAACGCTTAAATAAAACACCAGCCCGTAACACTGGCACAAGAGCACATGGCCACTGGTATGACCTGGTCTCACCTAAGACTTCTTAATTTTTGGGAGTTCACCGCATGCGTGGTGCACAATCACCCTTTCTCCACAGAACAAGCTAGAGTGGGAGAGCCTCCTATTCCAACCTTTAACCTAAGCCCTACCCAACTTCTTACAACTTAAATATGGCATCTTGTATATCACAAAAATGATCGACGATAGCTGCGCGGGCTAAGTCTTTGCTTCAGCCAAACATACCAGCTTTTCAATCTCACTTATAATTTTTTTTTTTACCATCAGTCTAATTTTTATATTTTAGTTTTTGTATTAAGAAAATATTTTGTTGGTTCAATTCCTTTTTCTGGATAAATGCTTGGCACATTCGATCAGTCATTACCATGGATAATTTCAACAAAGCAAAATAATAAATTTTTTTTTTTTTAATAAAAAAATGCTTATAGTTTTTCTTTTTTTTTCTATTTAAACCAGAGTTTTAATTTTGTATATTGTACATTAGGTGTAATAACAAGTTAATAAAACTATACAAGCACATGTACAATGGTTTAATATTAAAACATAATTTTAACAAATTCTCTGTTCAATATAATGTAAGTAAAGTACACACCAAATTATTCGTCACTTATTAAGGAGTTCCAAACAGTAATATTTAGTGAGTGAAGCGTCAAATAATTAGATCACTTAACACATTATTGTATCAATTCTCATAATCAAACTTTTATTTAGTATTTAAAAATTACCAAATAAAACGTCTTAGTTATTGTTAATTAAATTCAGTATTAAATTATTGTGGTCGGTAAGCAACACTGTTTCATATATTAATTTTTCCCTGATTGCACGAGCTTTTTTTTGATTGTATCATTGATATTTTATTTCACTACACGTATTTATTCTTGGAAATACGTGTCGAAGAATATGGATTGCCATAAAAGCTCATGCTGCAATTTCTTAATGTTTTTCTGTAAATATCCAAAAAACACTCGACAAAAAAAATTGAAAAAATCATGCTGATTTTAGATAGTAAGATGTATTACATTTAAAAATATCTCGTTATTGTTTACTAAATAAACAACAACAAAAAATGTATCGCTCGGATTATGTTTATTAGAGCACGCTCTCTGTAGTTTCTCTCGGCTTGAGACCGGCATATTTAGTGTGGTTACATTACGTGCGCGGTTATGTATTTACATTAAAGTATGAAATGAGAATAATAAAAAAAAAAATTAAGAAAACAAGTTTTATGCAGTGAAATAAGAAAATTTATTTAATATAAGATGCAGAGTTATTTTGACGTCAAGGTAGCAGCGTTGGAATAAAAACCGATATTCTTTTCGTAAATATTAAGAAACTATAATAGAAATCAGTAAACAAAAAACAGTTTTAAAAAAAAAATCTTAAACATTGTACTACCGCTTTTCGCTATAAGCAGAAAAAAATATTATTTTTGGTATTATTACTGTTTTTTTGTTGTAGTATCAAATGAACAAAAAACTTATGAATTTTTCAAGTTTTTGCTTGTATAAACATTTTCTGCGCTAAATGATTGAAAGTGCTGTTGAGACGCTGAAAAGTTGAAAGAGTTAATACCCTTTACGGTGCAGTAGTTTCTAGTTAATCAATACACATTTTTAAGCGTATTTTTCATTGCCGTCGTCTTTATAGATTTGATGTCATTATTAATTAAAAAAATTATCTCTACAACTCGTTCGAATGCGGTAAAGTTAAAAAATGCAAAACTATTTTTTTTTAACTCAGGGAACTGTAAAACTCTCTCACATCCTACTTGTTGCAAAGATCATAAAAATTGAGAATCGTTGCTTTAACTGCAGGATATTTTCTGGCTTTATAAAATCTTATTTATTAAAAAAGTCGTCGTTTATAGAAAAGAGCCTTTTCATTACTCTAAACAATCTTTGCCAATATTGCAAACAAGTATTCCTCACAAAATTAGTACTTTCGGAATCCATTTTCCTTAGTGTGACCTCACACTCTGGTTCGCAATAAACTGAATTGATGGGCGACAAATTTGATGCGTCATAAGGATTAACAGAACGAAGGTTTTAAAAAAGTTTGGGAGTCAATAAGTGTTAGCAGTATGGATGTGTGGGTATGTGATCGGGCAATAAAATGTACAACACTGTCGTTTTTATTATAAAACACGGACACGTTTATTCTCACTATCTTCAGTGTATGCTATCTTTAGTCTTTACAATCAAGGATACAATCGTAAGCTAAACTGAAATAAAGCAAGATCAAATCAAAAGGAAAATACGAAAAGCAGGGAGTGCGTATCGACTGACTGACCGCACGAGAGTGAGTAAACTATAGGTATTAGACGCTGAAGTGCAGCGTCACGGCGTCTCGTCTTCTTGCTATTGCGCATGCGTTAGAATTCAGTTACGAGCGCCAAATATACATCTAACACTCCCTCCCGTTCGTATCTGAATTTAACAAAACAATATAAAATGAAAAAAGAAAAGACATATTGGAATATTAACACTAAGTAATCATATTTAAATGAATAAGTAATCAGCTGAAGATGTGGAACACGTTGGCTTCTTGATCACTCATTGGGGTTGGTTGTGACAAGCTAAAACATACACAAAGAGATACATTAATCGGCATGTCTACTATCATTATCTATCTATTATCAATTTGATAATTTTACTATCTCAAGTTCAAGTTTAATTATCATGCAATTTACACTGATTAACATTCAAAATTTCTTTCATTAGTCTTTCATACAGTTCAAACGGCAGGGGTTTTGTAAAAATGTCTGCTAGTTGTTCCTTGAATAGAATCCATTTAACGATTATTTTTCCTCTGGATACACATTCCTTAACGTAGTAAGCCTTGATCTCGGTCATGTGTCTCAGTCTTTTGCCACCATCTATATTAGCACTTGCTCCGGCGGCTATGTTGTCACACCAAAGGTCCGCAGGCAACAGAATGTATGACAGTATTAAGCTGATTGAGTGTTCCAATCCTATCAGCTCCTGCCTTGCATCACACATCGCCACGTATTCTACCTCGCAGGTTGAGATTGCAACGTAACTCGGTTTTCTCGTCTTCCAAGCAACTGTATCGCAATACAATCTTATGAGGAATCTACCTGTCGTAATTGAGCCTTTACAGTCTGCCAAACTCACATCTGAAAAGACTTTCAGCTCATTTTTCCGGCCTCTGTAGGTTAATCCCAGAGTTCTGATGTGTTACAGATATCGAAGGACTCGTTTTACCATTCTCTAGTCATCAGTTGGGCAGATTTGGTGTCTGCTTAATACATTCACAGAGTGCGAGATGTCTGGTCTGACTGTGTTAGCCAGATACAGCAGGCTTCCAACTGCTTTTCTGTGAGGTACATTTTCTTCAGTTTTAGTTTTTTTTCAGTTCTCCAGTTTCTTTCAATTCTTATCTGTCTTTTCTTTACCGATTCAGGACTTGATTTGTCACCATTGGTGTTCTTTGTGGTTTTGAGTCGGTAAATCCAAACCTTTCCAGAACTTTGTCGAAGTATGGTGTTTGCGTAAGTGAAATTGAATTATGTTTTCTATGTCTTGTTACTGTGATAACTAGGAAAGTGCCAACCTTGCCAAGATCTGATATCTCAAAGTCAGACTGCAGACCAATCTTAATTTCTTTTGGTTTACTTACCAATTTCTTGCTATCATGATATCATCTTCATATGGAATCAAGATTAAAAGGCTAATTTTTTCTTTCCATGCGTGAAGGCTAGTGTCACTGGTGTGCGTTTGTGATACTAGTTTCAGTGCAGCCACACGAAAACACTCGATCCATTTCTTCAAGCTGATCTTGAGTCTATAAAGGGCTTTTTCTAGATTACATACTTTATTTTTCTTAAGTTAATATTCGTCAAGCAGACCTTCAAGAAACACTATATTTATGTCTTTCTTGATTGAAGCATTCATGAATGCTGTCTTGACATCCAGCAGACAAGTTTCTAGATTAAATTTATTAAAAGTTGATATTACCGATCTCACAAGAGCCAACCCAGATACAGGGGCATAAGTCTCTTGCAAGTCGTACTTATTCCTATCTTTAAACCCACGAATCACCAACCTTACTTTAAATGTCGTGGTTCCCATCTTCGTCTATCTTCTTCTTTAGAACTCGTCTCGGAAACTAAAGTCAACTAAGAGTTCACTTGAGAATTTCAGGGTCATCAGACATTGAACTACCTTGCCAAAAAATATATTACAACCTAATAAATTTAGAAAAAATTGCTTTTAAGGCTTACAAATGTTCTTATTATGGCAAAAGTTTTCAAGAAGTCGAATTGGAAGAAAACTTTAAATTCATCTAATGAATACAATTTTAGGCGTCAAAATGATGCTGATTATTTATTGAGATTAAAGCAGCATCAAAATCGATAAGTAAAGAATTTATTAAGTGAGGGATCAGCTTTTCATTATAATCATCATATTAATCTCTTGAATCTTCCAGATTTGTAAATAGGTAGTATATGTATTTGTACTCATGTTGCGATAAAAAATGTAAAGATTAAGCTCCAGGACTTTGTTGCTGTGGTAATAAAGGTGCGAGATAAGAGAAAAAAATTTTTTTTTAATTCTACATTTTTTGTGAGTTTTAAATCGTTACAGCTTTTAGAAATAGCCCTGTTTATACATTATACGGGAGAAACTACAAAACATTGGCCTTATAAGGCCAACGTTCATTCCATGGTATGAAGAATGCACGGTACTTTTCAGCATAATTGTATTTTTTTTCACTTCTTACAGCTTTTTACTTGACCAAATAAACTGTATAGATTTTCAAGAAAAATTTTTTCAATAAGAAGATTTTTATTCTGAGAAGTGTCAGTAATAGATGTAAAATTTTTAACTGAAATCGTTTCACATTACATGTCAACACACTGCGGTGTTCTATTTAGTAAGTCTCGGGTGAAGCCGAGAAGGGGAGGGGGGGGGGGGTAACTAGTTGTCCCATAAGTTCCAGCTTGTTTTTTTGTATCTTATGAGAGTAACTTTATTATACCTATTTTTTGGATACAAAAAAGTAAGTTTTTTGCTATTTCAAGAAAAAAATATCCAATCCGATGTTCTATCATAGTTTTTTTATAACCTACTAATAAATCTTCAATTTTTATTTTAAATTATTCCAATAACTTATTTCTTGTTGTTTTGGTCACAAAAAAGTGAAGCAGTGTTTAAAAACAATAAAAAATTCATGCAGAAATGTAAAAATCTCAAAATTATTGATTTTAAAAGTTTAGCTATTTTTTTGTAACAACATACGAAAATCAATTAAGTTTTGCACCATAATTAACATTTTCTACCGTATTTAGAATTTACTTTTAACTTACGTGTCTGCCTAATTAATAGTAATAGGACAAAAAAGTTAATAAAGAAGTAATAAGGCCGTTGGAATGATAAAAAAATAAAGTCAGGTCACATTGACGAAGATTCAAGCATAATAATGCAAAAACGAAACGACGAACTTGCACACGAGCCATCTACGCTAAGGCGGATCTCCAAGGCTTATCCTAAACATCGGGGCTTACTGGAATTATTTTATTTATTTTGCAATGTCAAGTTGGTATGTGCTTGTATTGATAAAAATTTCGATTACACGTGCAAGAACTTTATTAAATAATTTGCATTATCATAAGGAAGCTATGTAAAATTACATCACCGTAACCGCAATCTCCATCCAGTACACATCTTAAATTTTTTTCCCCTCTATTAGCAATTGAACGAAATTATATAAGATTACATACTTTACGGTCAGAGATGAGTACAGAGATTTATAAACTTTTTTCATTATAATTGCTATTAACTGGAGGCCAAGCTTCATAGGGTGTCAATGAACACATGTGACTTCCAAACAACTACGTTACATTGCTTCGATAGCTCAGATTGTTAAGGCTTATGCCTCTGGAGGGATTGTTTTGCAATTCTGGGTTCATTTCTTATTGTCGTCAACAATTTTTTTTTTTATTGCGATGGATTATTGAGTTGTAATTTTTAATATAACTTTTATTTAAATTTATGTACGTTGTCAACACTTTTTTGTTGGATACGTCTAAATAAGCATTTTTGTAATGCTGCTTCTATTAAATCATTTGTTACGTGAATATTTCGTGTTAGCAACGCTATTTTGCTTATTTATAACATTAAACCATTAATTGTTAAGGATATTAACACAAATTATACGTTTCAAAACTCCGAAAAAATCATAAACATCTAACTTTCAAGATTAAAAAGCCGAAGACACAAAAAAAAATTAATTTATTTCAACAATATCAAAAATAATCATTACTGAAAAAGTACATCATGCACCCGATTGCATATGAATAGTTGTCTAGATACATAAATTATATATATTTTAGCTTGTATTAACATTCCTAAATTACACCTTGTAGTTATTGACACCTCAGTCTGCAAAATAAGGTTATGATGTGTATAAAAAACAAATCTTTTTACATAAAATTAATGTTAACCATAATTTTATAAAAATGGTTTCTTAAATCTGTTTAAATTACATAATTTAAATACAGACAAAAATAAGATTTAGAAGTTATTAATATTTTTGTTACCACGACTACTAAATATATTTTAAATTAAAGCTCAGTTCACACTTTTGATTAATTTATGAACTTTTTTTTAAAAATGATTAGGCTGTTACGAATAACGAAATTTTTATTCAACATCACAAACAAGCCCACACAATTCTAAAAGCAATTAGCTTTACTTTGAGAATCTTAAAATATTCCATAATAGTTTTATTTATCAATTGCAAAGAATTAAAGCTTCGTATTTTAAAGGTGTAAGCACATGAATATGAAAAATAGTTAAAATACTTTACGACTTGAAGAAAAGGGACTGTTTAAACTAATACAAACATTCAATATTAAGATAACTAATAGAAAAGTCTTAAAAAATTTTGTGTGCGTATTAGTGCGGGGGCATGTGAGATTATCTAATTAGTCTAATCATTCAGTCAGTCGTATCTCAGATACTTTCCGACCTATATCAACAATTTACGGCTAAAAAAGTTTACTTTTTTACATCGTTGTAATGGTTAGAGAAAAACAATGGTTATATACTTTATTAAAATTATTTTGACAATTCTTTGCATTAGTTTTGTCGTCTTATTATTGTTGAAAAAAAAACCTAGTCATATCTTAAGATTAAGTTAATGAGTTCAATTATGTAAGGTTTTTTATTTGCTTCTTCTTATATTGGCCTAGATTAATAAATTCAAGGTTTACATATTATTCAGATTAAAAGAATAAGTCCCTTATTTGTAATTTTAATTAAGTTTTCAATATAATTTTATTTTTTTACACAAGAAATAAATTAATTTTGTATTTTCACACATTCCATAAATTTTTTTTTTTTCTATGAAATAATAATTTTATTTTTATTAGATGAATATTTTTAACCCCTTGAGAGATTTTACTACTTATCTGAGGTTAAAGTATTAACATTTAAATGCTTACTTTAGTTTAAAGATACACATGCAGCTTGTTTTGTCTTTAAAGATCTTCTACGATTGTTTGATGATAAATATAATGCAGTTAATGACTAAAACATTTAATTTTCTTTTTTTCATGATTTAATAAGGGTCTACAATTATTTTTTACTGCAGAGTTATCAGTACAACGTTAAGCAACAGCTATTTAGAGTGCCAGAGAACTGTGTGGATTTATAAATTGACAGAAATAAGCTTAGGCTCATTTTTTATTCATAAATGAATTCTTCGTTGTCTCCAATCAGTCGATAACATGAGGCGCTTACTCGCTAAGTTTTTAAGTATTAAATAATTAATTAAAAGCAGAAGCACTAATCAAAAAATAATACAGGAAACTTACTGGTTACTTTATCAATTTCAATTATTGTTGTAATCTGTAAAAAAAAAGAGAACATTAAAACGCAGGGATGCATTAATGGCCATGTAAAAGTAAGTTGCAACAAGAGCCATGCCTTTATCAGGCCTAAAAAAAACATTTAAATTTCGGCTTGAAACCTCGCGTAGTGCTACGGGGCAGAGCACACTGTGTTCCTTTAAGCGCTCTCGTGACTCGTCAGAAGCACGGGGCGTACGTTTACTCCCAAGTATTTTTCTAAGCTACTAGGGTTGGTCGGGCGAACTCTTAGCTCTAGTCTTAACCATTGTGGTGACGCGGTGATAAAAGTAAAATCCTTTGGGATTAATATGTCACCTAAAGTTAAATGTACGCAAGTAAGCATTTTTGTTTAAAGTGGGGCCCCTAATTCTTTAAGTAATAATTTCAGTCATTGCGTGTGTGAGTTTGTTGGATACTTATTTTACTCTTAGTTTTTGTCTTGTTTGTACTCTGCGATTTTTTTTCTCATCAAAATAATAAGGAAAAATTTTCACATGTGACTATGTTACTTATTGTGCTGAAAACTTGAACTGCGTGAAAATTTATTTAACTGCGAGGTCGTCTCAGGTTAAGGAAATCTTGACAATGCAATTATCGCTTTATTATTATAATTCTTGGTCAATAAGCACTTCACGGTAATTTATGTGTATAATCACATATATTGCCACCTTAACATTACCAAACAAGTATGAAGTTACACTTCTATAAAATTGTATGGCAAACAATATAACTATAAGTATAAAATTACCTTCTATGATACAATATTGTGTACGAAGGTGCTGCAGTTATGGTGGAAATGAGTATATCTACGTTAATTGGGTGAAATTTTAGTAAATTTTTAATAAGTTAACAATAGAAAGAGGAGATGAAGTATGCATAACAGCATGTATAAGAGTACATCCACATGAAAAAAACAATTGCCTTTACTGCACACATTAGCATTTCTCTCACTTCTCTGAAGTCTTCCCCCATTAACTATGTCAAGAACGTCCTTAGGTCAAAAATCACTTCAATCACGAATAAAAAAATTGTGGATACCAATTATAATGGTACAACGTTTATTAAGTGGTGATGTACTCTGATTCACTCATGCTAAAATGAGTGTGGCAAAATAACTTAAGAATGGAAAGAAAAGTTTGTATACTTGAATAAATACTTTGTGAACCAATAGAATGACTAAATAATTATAAAACATATCCATAAAGTAGAATGCATAGATGTGGTATCACGCAATATTACTTTAGTCAACGTGACTGGCTGATTAACTGAAGAATAAATTGCACAATTGCCCAAGACAGAAATATTAAAACACCGCCACTGAACGAGGATGATGATAACGATTGAGCTTACTCATCATGGTGTCAGTGCACACCCAACACCAGTAGATTCTATCTCCTTAATTCAATCTGCTGCTGGAAATCTTTATGCAATTTTTGTAACCTTAAAATAGTTTGCATGGGCTCTAGCGCCGAGTGACGATCACTTACCGGCATGTAACGAAGTACATTTAATAAAGGACACAAAATCTACTGGCATTTTGTAAATATCTACTAGACTACATATTTTATTAAATATACATGTATACCATAATACTTTGCTGTAAGAGACTAGTCCTTCACAGGGTTGTTGTTTGGTGTCACTGTTTCAGAATTGCGCTCGAGATTCATAACAAGTACAGTACGGTAATACATCAAAGGGTATGTACGTTGGACTTGGTGAAATGAGTACTTTTTGATGCTATTGTAAAATGTGACCGTGGTTATGGTAATTTGCTATATGTAAATGAAGACTAGGATTAAAGTTCAGAAGGACTCTGACATCGCAATTTAAATTATCTCTTAGTTATTTAATGCAAGATAAATTTTGACCAAAATCAAAAAAATACTTTATTAATCATTTGTCGTACAAGGTCATATCTCGTTATTAAGTTATTATATTTTTTAAATTTATTTAAAATTTAAATTGTGAATGTATTTCAAAATTTAATATGGTTATTTGAAAGTAATCTTTCATACCAAAAAATTTCGAGATTTCTACGCATCGTATGAATGAAATTTAACGTGATTCTTTTATGATGTTACATGTAAACAAATTTTAAAAAAAAAAAGTATATGTAAAAAATGGGTACAATTCAACAATCTGCAATTTTACTAAAGTATTTTTTATACTTATTTGATCATGTGTTTGGTGTTTCAATAACATCTATCAAAAAAACCTATGTGCGAGGAACATCCTTCAAAATCAATTACTGGCATGTAATACTACCCTATTATAGAAGGCGCTACCACAGAATGGTTTTTTTAACCTTTTAAATACAAATATATTTTGTATATTAAATATAGACTAGAAATAAGTGAGGGGGCGTATGTGACAGATGAAAGCGTGACGTTATAGATGTAATCAGCATAGGTAGTAGGAAGTTCTTTTAAAATAATTGGAAGATTCGATGAAAGTGCATAGTCTTGTATGGTTCAGCCTACGTATTTTTTTTTTTGTATTCTGCCATAGTATATTGTTTATAATTATTTATTCGTTACATATAAAAATATTTTATAAAACCACTTCTAATCAACGCAGGTGTACTCATTCCAACGATAATTCCACCACCTTCGTTTCTTGTAATAAAAAACTCCGTCCAATAGATAATTGAAGGGTTCACTTTTTTTTATATATACATATATTTCATTTACAAAAAATTCCTATTTGAAACACGAAAATTCAAATTTGAACGCCGCGCGCGGGGAATGTGCGTCTAGTACGTTAAGAAAACGCTAAAGCGCGTTCACCTAAAGAAAGAAAACCTGCTACTCAAAAGGAAACAACGTTAGCATAAAAGGCACCAGCACGCAATGTAAAAGTGAGTCCTCTTCCAGCGATCCTGGGACGCGGAAAATCCATTGCTCACCCAGATCTGGAACTCTCCCGTGCACCGGTACATTACCGCGACGAGCACAAAGGGAGAGAAAGAGACGAAGTAGGAAGGCTGATAGCTGAAAAGTAAGTTTGTATACCATCAACAGGTAACACTTCCACTAACCGGTTTCTACTTGGACTTTCGATGCTCGACCGCTTTAAGCGTGGAGACGACGCATCCCCAAGTAGTCAAGGCACTAGAGTTAGCGACCTTGTTCTTAGGCGAAGTTCCTGGGNTGTAGTAATCGCAGAGACTAGAGTCTGTCCTAATTATTTAACATATCACTTTTAATGAGACTTTTCAAGTCACATAAGAATTCAAGAATTTTATTTACATTAGCTACGAATATAATTGTGTGTACATGTATCTGTCACAAGTTTTTTAAATTATTTACTCATTTTTATTACATTGTTAAAACGAATCAAAATTAAATACTAACATCCTTAGCACAAATACATTACAAATATACACATACGATGCCGTAACCGACGCAGCAGACAGTGCAGATACTGCAGATTGCACACCACTTGATGTGTGTACATGAACATTCACACATTGGAGACCTCTGCGGCGATACCAAGTCTTCACTCATCGCTACTTCCCCCTTGCCCCGCAAGTGGTTCCCCCCTGCTGTCTCCACAGAACATCCTTAAATTGTCTTAGGTACAGACATACGCTGCAGTGCAGTTTAAGAAAGATCAAAATATTATGTCACACATACACTAACGATATCTGTTAGAGTGCCTTAAGTTTTAAGTATTAGGTATGATACTTCAGATATACATCACATACTATAAGGTATGTATTAACCTTATCACATACATACGAGTCAAAGTAGGACGTACTTGGGAACTCTTTGCAAAGAGAGACTTTTATTGTATACTCAAATGAATGTGCCTATAAAATTTAAATTGTGATGGTGATACAAATGGAGAGAAGAGATTGACGGTAGTAAACGCCTTTGGTATAGAAATACGTTCAAGTTATATCCTAAAGGTGTAAAACAAACGGTAGGTATTCGAACATAACGTATCGCATTAAAAGGTATGAAATGCATTAAATGCTTACACGTATCAGTAAATAAAAACATCTTGAAGGTTTTACACGAGTCCAAGTATAGAAATTGACTAGATTTTCATATAATGTAGTAATGAAATTTTATCTGCGTACGTGGGTGATGTGTTTACTATACTATAGTAAAATATTTAATACAATCCTTGTTTATCGGTGAACATTCAATTTCGTATGCACAATACTACCTGTAAGTTTGTATTAATTTAAGGATCCCAGGTAGCACTCCTTTGCACGCATAAATAAAGGCTTTCGAGTACAAGTATTTGGCATCACTGAATATTCTGCCGTACAAACTAATATACAATACTAAATTAAAAAAGATAATATAAAAAAAAGTTGACCTGTACAATGCATTCTTTTTAATTTAGAACTCGTTGTGAATACGATTAATTTGAAGGGATATTAGTATTCATCGATCGAAATTTAAATTGTACCTTATATTGTCAATAAAAAAATCTTTATAGTAAAAACTATACACACATGTCCTAACCTCTTATCATTCAAAGATTATTTTTCATCAGAGGCGTAAAATTTAGTATTTTGCTGAATATTACTATCGTATTTTATTGCAAATGCTTTTAAATTATTACTTTATATAATCACTTGCATGCGATCTCTAGATATATTGTCAATCAATAAGAGTAGATAGCACGTCAAATGAAAAATACATAATCTGATTAACTGTGATAAAATCCATTTATTTGACTTTTATGGCAAAATTCATGTTAGAAAGGGAGCAAGTGATGCGATGATGTGTACAGTACTACTTGTTCAGCCATGAGAAGTATGAACTTACAACGAGCTTGATATTAGCGTAATACACTTAAATCTTAGCTTTTTTCAACAAACTTTGATGTCATACATTAGTAATATGAATTCCATCAGTATGTACACAGAATAGTTTTCTTAAGCATATCATACTCGCAATAATAACTTTTATGAGACTCAGCTTGTATGGTTATGTATTTGTTTATCTAAAGCTTGTAGATCTGTTAAGCACTAACGATCCTTTTTTTGTTATTGAAAGAAGTCTTACTGGGAAGCCACTTCATAGAATAAGAGCGCAGTATGTACGTTTATTAATTAAATATTGAGCTATTTTTCAATGTTGAAAAATTCGTTATTTGAATTATAACAATTACAATAATACTATTTAAATTGTATTAAGATTCACGATTTTTGTCAGCTATGTTACATCAGCCAGTTTGAAGTTACTCAATCTCTCCGCGGAATCGTAATTAGTGACCCTAAAAGTTTGTCAAGAACAACTACAATAATTGAATTCAAATCGTTTTTAAATTCTTATTTTTTGTTAGCTATATTTTATCGGTTAGTTTGAAATTACAAAAACTAACTTTGGAATTGTAATTAGCATCCCTTAACAATATTTTGTAGGCAGTTTAAAAAAAATTGTATTGAAAATTTGAAACTTCTGAAGAATTCTATTTTTTTCAGTATTTTTTGCAATGTTTATAATTAATTTTGATGGCTCTTAATAATATTACGCAATTGCTTATAGTCTTTATGTATAACTCAATCAATTATTTATAAGATAAAAAATATTGTAGAAATATCCCTATTCTTTCAAGATTTACGATTTGACATGAAAAGCAAATTTCTTCACTATTTGTTGGCAAGGGGTGCTGGCATTACCTGCGAGGAATGGTCCCTGAATCATAGTACTTTTCTGAGGATGCTAATTAGCTTAGTTCTGATGTTTTAGCAGTGATTGTTAGCTTTACTGATGATGAATGGATATCCTGAGATATAGAGTCTCTTTCGAGGGAAGGCTACACAGTGAAGAGTATTTCCAATGCATCATTAGTGCAGAGAGTGCCAGTTTAACTAGCAAGGTATTTTATCGTAGTCATTCTTACTATACCCATGATATGATATATATGATATTAATTAGAAGATTTGTAAATCTGTTTGGCAATCAACTCCTGCCCAGTGGATAAGTAAGTGGCCCTAGTGTATATAGTGTAGATAAGTAACTAGGCCTGTAGGCTGTCGTGGTAACCCAGTATTAAAAAAATACGTTACAAGATTGCCATAGCTATTTTGAGGATTATTCTTTGTTATTGACTATATTTGTACTCTGCAATTTTTAGTTTGATCATTTTCATTCAGATAAAATTAATTTTTTTCTTGAATATTTTAACTAAAATCACTTCATAGTCATCGAAATTTTTATTACCTTTTTGAGCAATTTATTTGGAAATATTATCTTTTATCACTTATGTACGCCTAGCATTTTTAACTTTATTTTTCTATAAAAATCAATAAATATTTTTATTATAA
>NW_019380359.1:868868-881200 GCF_000648655.2 Copidosoma floridanum | reverse complement strand
AATTAAAAATAAATTGATTTTACTAATTTAAGCAATTCTTTCCCTCCACGTATCATTGCAAGTTCCTTTTTTATAGTTGAAGATAAAAACTAGAATAATAGCTGTCAAGATATTTATGAAATTGTTTATATGAACTGAGAATATTGTTTGTGCCAAAAAAAAAGGCAGAAATAAATTTAAAAAAGATATTAGATCGAGAAAGATGTTGAATAGGTTAGCAAAAACATTAAATTAATGCACTTAAGGGAATATTCAGGGAACGATGAGTATTCAATAAAATAACAATCGAAAAAAAAATTTCTGTCTATTGTGCAAGAACTAATTGATCATTGAACAGATAAATTTTAAAACTTGATATTAATTATTTTAAATATTTTATATAATTGGCAATCTGGGCAACTTCGCTCTTTTACACAGGGCAATGAACCCGCCCTCGGACATAAACACTAACATTGTTTGTGTGTTGGTTCCTTATCTCAGAATTTTCTCGGTACAGATAGTATTCTTAGCTGATTGTTACCACCATCAATTAACCGGGGTTATACTTAAGGAAAAGGAAGTCGTAATTGGTACCCCTGGTGGGACTCGCAATCGTAACAGGGAGTATTTAAATAGGTGCAAAAAATTTATATACGTTTACCCCTCGATATGTTGTAGATGCCAAAATCCAAGGTGAATAATAAGCCAACTGCCTACCCTAGCCTTGATTATCAGGCAATAGTGCGACGAATTGAGGAGCTCGAAAGAGAAAACGCTACACAAAAACAACAACTACTAGAACTCGAAGCACAAATCACACACATATATTTCCTAGAGCCAGTCATAGATACTATTAACAGAAAAATAAATAAATTAAAATTAGTCCGACAAAAAGACCTTACCCAAATAACCAACGAACTCAACAAATTTTATTTAACTGATTGTAATTTTAACAGATACTTTACCTTTCTTAATTCGGAAATTACACATATTTATAAAAAACTCCCGAATTATCGAGCACTACGGGATTTTCCAAACGAATTTGAATCGGTAGAGAATTTCAAAAGTGATCCGAAAGTCATGGAAAAGTTTAGTACCACTTTAGCTTATATTATATTATAAATGAACACATAATTAAATTTCATTAAACGTTTTGTATTATTTGTTCCTCTTAAAAATGGTTAAAACACGACGAGGGGGCAATAATGAAGAAACATGAGTTACGGCTCAGATTCACGGGGAAAACAAAGATAATTTGAGTGAAATTTTCCCATTAGAGGAGTCACCTCAGTCAAATACAGTGCGTGGAAATGATGGAAATATTTTTGAGGTCATAGGGGTCCAAAAGCAGCTAATGGCTTAAATTCTACCTCTCAACTCCGAGAATAATCCGGAACAAATTATCGACAGAGTAAATAAAGTCATTACACAAACGAACACACTAAAAGAACAATTGATGCGACTTACACATACGTACGATGCACTGGAGACCCACATAGAACGACTCACACAAACACAAAATCAAATACGTACTAAAAATGCACAACGTCAGGCAGAACTCATGAGACAATCAGAAATACTCCATAACTTAAATAAACAATTCGATCAACTTGCACTAAACGTAGAAAAAACAACACAAACATTTCAAAAACTCAATCAAACAGTCACGGCACAAAAACAAGCCATAGTAAATTTAGAACAGGAAGATGATCGTACATACGAGGCTATTGCTCAAAACAAAAAAGACGTGGACTCGCTCATAACCCGAATATTAAATAACGTACAAGGCAGAGGAGTTTCCCAATTGAAAGTAGATATACCCACTTTTAGCGCAGCTGCAAGTGATCGACCAATCAAATTCCTTAAAGCCTTGAAAACTTACATGGAAATAACTTCCATAGAAACTGACACGATTAAATTAGTATTATCTCAAGCATTAAAAGGCCCGACACTTGATTAGTTTGAGCACACCGAAGAAAAAATAAATTCCATGAATAATTTTGAAACTTTATTTTTGAATAAATATTGGAACACAACGGTACAAGCTAAAGTTTGGCGAGCGCTCGAATGGAATGCATACGAAGCCACAAATAATATGAGCCGTAGTTAATACGTGTTAAATTTGTATAGTTACGTAAAAATGTTATTAGCACCGCCCACTGAAGCGGAGGCCGTTGAGAAATTTGCAAATCAGTTTGACGAAGTCACACAGCAGTCTATAATTCTTCGAGGAATAAACAAAATTGACGATCTCATAAAACTCTTAGATTCGATGGATGCAGTAGGCGCGTTAAATAGCTCGATTACGATTCGAGAAAATTCATTCATAGATTCCAGGAGACAAATAAACTCAAGCCCTCCGCGGAATTATAGCAACTTCCGAACCTCAACACCATACCCGCAAATAGCAATTGGCGTGACCGCGGTAACAATACAAGTAACACCACCATAAACCGAAATATAAACTAAGGCCAACAAACCAACAATAACAATGATATTTCAAATCGACCATACGTAGAAAGACCACTAAGTAACTCATATAATCGAGGAACTCAGGAAGCTTAGATAAATTTAATTGAAGAAATCACCAATCAGGAAGACGAGTAAACGTTGTATCTAAAACCCCAAAAGATTCTGAAGCAGATATCTTACGAGATAAAACGACAGGAGGGGGCATTATAAGGACCAATGAATCAAAACATTGTCCAACTAAACTAAAAAAACCACTGTATAAATATCCAAGGAGAATTCCCAGTAAAGGCACTTGAATATTTGAGACCAATGGCATTGCCAGTAGTATTTACATTTAATAACCAATTTGAAGGGAAAAGGAAAGATGATGAGAAATCGGATACCATTAAAAATGCACACACAAATCAAAGCAAAAATTTTTCTTTAGTAAATCTGAAAATAAATACAGTGTTCAAAAATTTGAAACAAACATTACTAGAGAAACCGCANAGCAGCTAATGGCTTAAATTCTACCTCTCAACTCCGAGAATAATCCGGAACAAATTATCGACAGAGTAAATAAAGTCATTACACAAACGAACACACTAAAAGAACAATTGATGCGACTTACACATACGTACGATGCACTGGAGACCCACATGTGTTTCAATAACATCTATCAAAAAAACCTATGTGCGAGGAACATCCTTCAAAATCAATTACATTTAAAGTAGTATTTATTTATATTCTCAAGTGTGTAACAGTTCATTTAATTCTCATAAATATTTTTAAGAATTTTTGATTTCACTTGTATTTTTAATAGTCCTTTTTCAAAATATGCTACAGTTTTTTCGTTTAGGCAAATATTTTCCTCACCTCTACCTCGTTGAACTCACGTACGTAAGCTGTACACGGTACTAATTCTATACCTTTGCATTTTGTCAATTTATAAATCACTTTATTAGAATATTTTTTTGTGTTATCCATAGAATATTTTGTATAGTTACACCCAATTTATTTTCTACTAAATGTGAATAGTCACTTTAACAATTAATAGTCTCTCATTTTCGCCCAATATAACAGATTTTCGTTCATTATCTGTATTCATCTGATGGATATAAAAAATATTTTTTTCTGTTTTAGCCCATAATTCAAATAATGACTTAAGTTTTTTATAAATCATTATTATTATAAAATAATAAGCAAGCTAATTAGGAGCAGCGTTGGCTCAGTGGTAAGCGTGCTTGTTATTGATACAACGCAGTTCTAGGTTTCGTGGGTACGATTCCCGGTGAATGCAGATTTTTTCAAAAACTGTTTTCATCGGGAAAAGTTCCTACGTAACCCCAGCTGTTTCGGGGCAGGTTTTTCCGTGGAATTTTCCTTCAGAGCAATTCCAGGGTTTTTTCCTTGCCCCACAGGTTTTCGGGCCTGGGTGAATGCAAAATAGTGTTAGGGCTATAGGTAGGGATTAGCGGACCCGTTGCCTCGCCGGCCTTACCAGTGAGGAGTGGTCCCTGAAACATGGGGCTTCTCCGGGATGCTTATTAGATTAGATCCGATGCTTCGGTAGAAAGCGCCAGCTTAACCAGCTTAACCGGCGAGGAGTGGACGTCCTGGAATATGGAGTCTTCTCCGGAGAAAGACTACGTAGTGGTGAGTGGACCCGATGCAACATTGGTGCAGAGAGTGTTAGCTTAACTGGCAAGGTGTTCCACCGGAGATACTCACACTGTGCCTATGGATTCAGATAGGATATGAGAAAAAAGGTTTGGAAATGGGTGTTGGCAATACATCCCCACACATAGTTAGTAAGTGGGTGACCGCCACGACTAGGCCAGTAGGCTGTCGTGGTAACCCGATAGAAAAAAAAAAAAAGCAATAGCTATTGTTTATTGGTGATTTGAAGATTAACTGAATAGTAATAAAATTTATGTATAAGATGATTGTCATTTATTTCTTAAGCTTTTGTAAAAAAAAGCTTTACAAAATGTCTTACAAAATAATAACTGGAATGGCAATTTAACATTCACGGACAGTATTTCTCCGTTAAACGTTTACATTAAAGAAATTAATGTATCTCAGATAACTTCTAAGATAACCACCTGACTGCTGTCGTTCAGATAACTGTTGTCACTTCTTTTTATTATTGTATGTATTACAACTATTCAAACTGAAGGTTATAAAAGGTGAAATCTTAAAAAAGCTATATCTACAACCTTACGACTATAGGAACCTATGAACTGGTTGCAAGCTTGATTATTTATTTTTTTGTAGAGATCATATATTTAGTAAACAAACTAATACCAAATATTTTTTGATAGATTGGCCTTTACATTTTATTCGCCACAATTTTTTTTCATTTTATAAAACGATATCCTTTAACTTACAACAAATCCATGCTAACTCATTTAAAAAAAAAAAAAAAAAAAAAATGTAAAATGGGAAAAAAATAAAAGTCAAAATCTGACTAAGTTATCATGTCGCAGGGCAACCGAGGGAGTTGGATTAGCACCAGGTGTTCCTGGGGCACCAGGTGCACCAGGCACTGGCGATGGTACTGGCGAGATCGTCGGTGGACCAAGAACTCCACAACAGGTTGCTGCTCAGAAACGACTGCAGCAGACCCAGGCACAGGTTGACGAAGTCGTAGACATCATGAAGACAAATGTCGAAAAGGTTCTTGAGCGCGATCAAAAGCTCTCGGAACTTGACGATCGAGCTGGTAAGTAGTATTCTTCAACTCTGCTTATTTATTTTTTCATGCTGTTGGTTTTATGCCATGCCGCCATAATCAATATTAAGTTACTATTCCTGACCGCTTTTTAGTTTTGGATCTGTGTTTTGGCAATAATGATTGGTTTCATTGTCGTAAACAAATATCTTAGTTAAATGAAATATGGTGCATTGGCTTTGACTTTTTATATATGTTAGGTAGTTAGATTTGTTAGATTTACGATTTCTTTAAAGTGTAACAGCAAGTTAACGTTAAAATTTCGACTGTTATGTGTTTAGAATTTATAAATACTATAAGTACTTTGTTAGTATCCTGATATTAAAAATAATGTTATAAAAGTACGTTGACGTGTAAGTTATTTTTAAGAATAGTGTTACAGTTCTGATAAAAAAAATATTTAATGTAAGGTCCCAGACAGTTAATATATTGTTTTTCTGACTTTACTCAACTGCTACAGCAAACTTGAAAGGGCTAATACTTTTCAACTAACTTTTTTCTTAACCCAAAGCAGAGATAGTTACTTCTTCTCTATATCTTCAAGTAAGCTTGATCTTTTTAATCTGAGTTAGGTCTTTGTGCACAGAAATTTTTAAATTGACTACTTTTCTTACTAACGCGCTTAAAAATTACTCAACTTACGACAAGTTAGGCCAAGGTTATGCTACGATTATCTCAAGCTACTCCCAACTTGGGCTTTGGGACTGTGCCAAACTTTGTACTTTGTAAGTATGTGTTTGGCGTACCTTCGACAAAGCCTTGCACCAGCTTGCAAATTTAAAAAATGGATATGGGCCAAGCTAGGATTTTTTTTTTATTTTCAAAGTTATACTTCTACAGGCATATCATGAGCAAGAGTTAATCAACAATAATAACAAATTGGTTAACTTGAGAAAATGTGTGACGAAAGTGGATTTTGCATCCGTTACCCACGCTGCTGTAAGCGGTCTCGATATTAAAATATCGATTATTTTTTGTTATGGTATGATCCATAACTTATTTTTAATGTAAATATTTATTTACAAATTAATATTTTTTAGCAGAGCAGCTTTTCTATGTATTAATAAATATTTATTTATTATTTATCAGTTACTTTTACATTAAATAAACTATTGTTCTTACAACTTTTTTATATTTTTTCAAAATTTATTTTTCAAACTTTCATTTTGTATTCTACGAATACATTAATTAACTTTTTTGGGTTTTATTTTTCACAGCTTTACCATTCTTAACTAAAATCATTTTTTGGCTTAAGGAGATTTATCCTACGTTAGCAGGGAAAAAGTTTTGAGAGGTGAAAGGAGCGCAAATATGTGCAGCAATGATGACAATTGTTTTTGTCAAATAAATGTACTTTACTTGATCCGTTCTTTCTAAATTTTTTAATAAAAACAAGCTTATAGATCTGTTTAAAAACTTAATATAAAAGTAATCTTTCATACCAAAAAATTTCGAGATTTCTACGCATCGTATGAATGAAATTTAACGTGATTCTTTTATGATGTTACATGTAAACAAATTTTAAAAAAAAAAAGTATATGTAAAAAATGGGTACAATTCAACAATCTGCAATTTTACTAAAGTATTTTTTATACTTATTTGATCATGTGTTTGGTGTTTCAATAACATCTATCAAAAAAACCTATGTGCGAGGAACNAAATATGTATATTTAGAGCAACTTCGCTCTTTTACACAGGGCAACGAACCCGCCCTCCTACATATAAACACTAACATTGTTTGTGTGTTGGTTCGTAATCTTAGAGTCTCCTTGGTACATATAATATTCTTAGCCGATTGTTACCACCACCAATTATTTGGGTTTATACTCAAAGAAAGGTAAGTCGTAAATGGTATTCCTGGTGGGACTCGCAATCGTAAGAGGGAGTGTTTAAACGGGTGCAAAAAACTTTATTTAAACGTTTTTGTGCATAATTCGTTCCTCTTAAAAATGGTTAAAACACGATGAAGGGGCAATAATGAAGAAACACAACACTAATGGCTTAGATTCATGGGAAAAACGAAGGTAATATAAGTGGAATTTTTCCATTAGAGGAGTCACCTCAGTCTAATACAGTGGGTGGAAATGATGGAAATATTTTCGAGGTCATAGGGGTCCAAAAACAGCTAATGGCTGAAATCCTACCTCTCAACTCCGAGAATAATCCGGAACAAATTATCGACAGAGTAAATAAAGTTATTACACAAGCAAACACACTGAAAGAACAATCGATGCGACTTACACATACGTACGAAGCACTGGATACCCATATAGAATGACTCACACAAACACCAAATCAAATACGTACTAAAAACGCACAACGTCAGGCAGAACTCATTAGACAATCAAAAATACTTGATAACCTAAATAAACAATTCCGTCAACTTGCACTAAACATTGGAAAAACAACACAACTATTTCAAAAACTTAATCAAACAGTCACAGCACGAACACAAGCCATAGTAAATTTAGAACAGGAAAATGATTGTATATACGAGGCTATCGCTCAACACAAAAAAGACGTGGACTCGCTCATATCCCGAAAGTTAAATAATGTACAAGGCAGAGGAGTTTCCCAATTGAAAGTAGATTTACCCACTTTTAGTGCAGCTGCAAGTGATCGACCAATCAAATTCCTAAAAGCATTAAAAACTTACATTGAAATAACTGCTATAGAAACCGACACGATTAAATTAATATTATCTCAACCATGAAAAGGCCCGGGTTTTGATTGGTTTGAGCACACCGAAGAAAGAATAAATTCCATGAATAATTTTGGAACTTAATTTTTAAATAAATATTGGAACGCAACGGTACAAGCTAAAGTTCGTCAAGCACTCGAATAGAATGCATACGAAGCAACAAATAATATGAGCCGTAGCGAATATGTGTAAAATTTATACAGTTACGTGAAAATGTTATCAGCGCCACCAACCGAAGCGGAAGCCGTTGAAAAATTTGCAAATCATTTTGACGAAGTTACACAACAGTCTATAATTCTTCTGGGAATTCACAAAATTGACGATCTCATAAAACTTTTAGATTCTATGGATGCAGTAGGCGCGTTAAATAGCTCGATTACAATTCGAGAAAATTCATACATAGATTCCGGGAGACAAATAAACTCAAGCCCTACGCAGAATTATGGCAACTTCCGAACCTCAACACCAAACCCACCAAATAGCAATTGGCGTGACCATGGTAACAATACAAGTAACAACACTATAAACCAAAATATAAACTCAGGCCAACAAACCAACAATAACAAGAATATTTCAAATTGACCACACGTAGACAGACCACAAAGTAACTCATATAATCGAGGAACTTAGGAAGCTCAGATAAATTTAATTGAAGAAATCACTAATCAGAAAAACGAATAAACGTTGTATCTACAACCCTAAACGATTCTGAAGCAGATATCTTACGAGATAAAACGACAGGAGGGGGCATTATAAGGACCAATGAATCAAAACATTGTCCATTTAAACTTAAAAAAATCACTGTATGAATATCCAAGGGGAATTCCCATTAAAGACACTTGAATATTTAAAACCAATGGCATTCCCAGTAGTATTCACATTTGATATCCAGTTTGAAAGGAAAAGAACAGATGATAAGAAATCGGATACCATTGAAAATGCACACACAAATCAAAGCGAAAACTTTTCTTTAGTAAATCTGAAAATAAATACAGTGTTCGAAGATTTGAAACAAACATTACTAGAGAAACCGCAAAACGGAAATCTTTCAACCAGTAAAACTTTTGTATGCCCGGAAATAAATTTTGAAATTAAAAGAGTTAAGCTGGAGGCATTAATAGATACGGGAAGTAAATTACCAAGTACATCCGAATACATTCATGAGAAATATAACGACGCACGGAAAATTTTCCCGACTCCTCCGGTAATTAAATTTCCAACATGTAGATTTATTGGTAAAATTTTTCTTGAAGCTAATAAACAATCCAAGGCTGAAGTAAAAAAAAATACAAGTAAAATCGCACTCAAAGCCACCTCATGCGATGGGAATGAAAAAGGAATATACGTTGCAAATAGATCAATACAGGGGGCAGAGAAAAATTATTCTACCACAGAGACCAAAATATTAGCAATCGTTTCGATATTACACCAATTTTCTTCGTCCATATTGGATTGCAGTTTTAAAACATCATCAATCAAGAGAAGAAAAACCGTGGCAGCCATTTTATTAAGCCGATACATCAATAAAAAGAACCGAAAAAGTACCGAGGATTTCAATACACTAAAAATATTGGCAAGAAAACCAAACGATAATATACCTGAACAATCAAAATTGACATCTAACGAACGATCAAACGATGAAAAATGTCACATGACCAAACAAAACATAATAAATGGACAAGAATATAACCGGTATAAACTAGAAGGGACAATCCTGTATAAATTATGTAACCATAGAAAGAAAATTCTTTTGCAAACATGCCTCGCAAAAAAGCTCATTGTAATAATCAATAAACAATTGCTGTATGTTATGCAGGAATCAATTGATTATTTAACAGATAAATTTTAAAACTTGATAACAATTATTTTAAATATTTTATATAATCGGCAATCTGAGCAATTTCGCTCTTTTACAGAGGGCAACGAACCCGCCCTCCGACATATAAACACTAACATTGTTTGTGTGTTGGTTCCTAATCTTAGAGTTTCCTCGGTACAGATAATATTCTTAACTTGATAACAATTATTTTAAATATTTTATATAATCGGCAATCTGAGCAATTTCGCTCTTTTACAGAGGGCAACGAACCCATCCTCCGACATATAAACACTAACATTGTTTGTGTGTCGGTTCCTAATCTTAGAGTTCCCTTGGTACAGATAATATTTTTAGCCGATTGTTACCAAAACCAATTAACCGGGGTTATACTAAAAGAAAGGGAAGTCGTAGTCTTTTTCAAGAGTTTGTGGATCAAGTAATAGTGATGCCGATCTTGACCGACATGTAGTTATTCAAATACATCGGTCGACAATGAAAATGAAGGTCAATCTCCTTCTTTGAAAAGTGATCCTATAGTTGCCTGACCTATTATAGAAAAGTGAAAATTCTCGCCAGGATAACTTGAGGAACAGCTAAATAAAGTAAACACAAAATTTATTAAATTTATGAAAAATTACTTAAATGCTTAACGTCTTACTGACCATACGTTTGACAGCCTTATTAGGCTAATTCTATTCACTGAATAATACTTAAGCAGCGTACATTGTGAACATACTTCAAAATATTCTTAGAATCTTGACAAAATCATACGATAAATAAATCTTTTAACAGTGACTGTACACTCTTAATGACCAAAAAATTGTTGCTATAACACTTTAGGGTAGAACACTCGCTAATGCTGATTATACACATACAAATGGTGTGATGGTTAAAATTATTTAAATTTAGCGTGTATACATATATTGTGACTGTCCGCTTACTCTTCAGGGCTGTCTTCCTTGGCTTGCATTTAAAGCAGAAAATTTTCTGATGGCACCAATCGGTTTTAGCAACTTTGCTTTATATATTATTAAGATATATATATATATATATATATATATAAATGGGACGTTCCAGGTCAACCAGGCCACCACTGGAAACAAAAATTGTAAAGCTTTAAAAATTCGTGCAAGGGCTTAAAATGTTTTTATTGAGAACTTCCTTTAAATGTCGAGTGGCATATTAATAAATTCAATATGGCTGGTCCAATATGGTGGCTGGAAGCCGTAGAAGAATCATGAGTCCAGCAAAAAAGGTTGTAAAAATGAAAATTCGCAACGGACCAGGTAGTTTTACGGCCAAAATTGTACCTGATAGATGCCCCTGAAGAACTTGTGTGGTTGGTAGATAAAATCCATAATGGCGGATTTAATATGGAGGTCCAACATCAAATATGGTTGCCAAATTTTTAAACATCAATCGATTTTCACCAAATTCGGGGTACGGGTGTTTCATAGGTCACTGATTATGAATTAAAGGTCAGATTTGCCACATTCAAAATGTTAGACAAAATTTTTAAATATCAACCGATTTGTACAAAGTTNATTTATAATTAATTCCTATTTGAAACACGAAAATTCAAATTTGAACGCCACGCGCGGAAAATGCGTTTCTAGTACGTTAAGAAAACGCTAAAGCGCGTTCACCCAAAGAAAGAAAACCTGCTACTCAAAAGGAAACAACGTTAGCATAAAAGGTACCAGCGCGCAATGTAAAAGTGAGTCCTCTTCCAGCGAGCCTGGGACGCGGAAAATCCGTTGCTCACCCAGATCTGGAACTCTCCCGTGCACCGGTACATTACCGCGACGAGCACAAAGGGAGAGAAAGAGACGAAGTACGAAGGCTGATAGCTGAAAAGTAAGTTTGTACACCACCAACAGGTAACACTTCCACTAACCGGTTTCTACTTGGACTTTCGATGCTCGACCGCTTTAAGCGTGGAGACGACGCATCCCCAATTAGTCAAGGCACTAGAGTTAGCGACCTTATCTGAGCAATTTCGCTTTTTTACAGAGGGCAACGAACCCACCCTCTGACATATAAATACTTACATTGTTTGTGTGCCGGTTCCTAATCTTAGAGTTTTCTTGGTACAGATAATATTTTTAGCCGATTGTTACCACCACCAATTAACCGGGGTTATACTAAAAGAAAGAGAAGTTGTAAATGGTACCCCTGGTGGGACTTGCAATCGTAAGAGGGAGTAATTAAATGGGTGCAAAAAATTCATATAAGTTTACCCCGCAATATGTTGTAGATGCCAAAATCCAAGGCAAATAATAAGCCAACTGCGTACCCTGGGCTTCATTATCAGGCAATATTGCAATGAATTGAGGAGCTCGAAAGAGAAAATGCTACACAAAAAGAACAACTACTAGAACTCGAAGCACTAATCACACACATATATTCCCTAGAGTCAGTCATAGATACTATTAACAGAAAAATAAATAAATTAAAATTAGTCCAACAAAAAGACCTTACCAAAATAACCAACGAACTCAACAAACTCTATTTAACTGATTGTAATTTTAACAGATACTTTACCTTCCTTGATTCGGAATTCACACATATTTATAAAAAACTCTTGAATTATCGAGCACTACGGGATTTTCCAAACGAATTTGAATCGGTAGAGAATTTGAAAAGTG
>NW_019380359.1:792515-863965 GCF_000648655.2 Copidosoma floridanum | reverse complement strand
TTGAGAACTTCCTTTAAATGTCGAGTGGCATATTAATAAATTTAATATGGCTGGTCCAATATGGTGGCTGGAAGCCGTAGAAGAATCATGAGTCCAGCTAAAAAAGGTTGTAAAAATGAAAACTCGCAATGGACCAGGTCGTTTTATGGCCAAAATTGTACCTGATAGATGCCCCTGAAGAACTTGTGTGGTTGGTAGATGAAATCCAAAATGGCGGATTTAATATGGAGGTCCAACATCAAATATGGTTGCCAAATTTTTAAACATCAATCGATTTACACCAAATTCGGGGTACGGGTGTTTCATAGGTCACTGATCATGAATTAAAGGTCAGATTTGCCACATTCAAAATGTTAGACAAAATTTTTAAATATCAACCGATTTGTACAAAGTTTGGTATAATGGTGATTTTGACGCCGTTGATTACAAACCAAAGGACTGACTTTTAAATGTAAAGATGGAGGACTCTATATTACAAAAATTTAATAACTTAGTTTATTTTACTTGTTTAAGTGTTTTGGAATGACATATGGCTTTCACATAATCATGTGATTTTCAAAATGGCTGTTGAAATTGTCAGCACTAAATTATCGTATCTTAAGAAAAATGGTACGGAAGAATGAATGACAAATTATCATTAGTATTACAAGCTATAATATTTTTTTGAGAATTGAACATTTAAAGCTCTGATTTTAAGTAAGTTCTCTTACAAATAATTTTTTACTTAATCAATATATACTGAATTCAGTGAATTAGATTGTCGATATCGAAACTTTAAATAAATCATATTAATCTTGTATGATAGTTATAGGGCTAACAGCATCTGAATATCATTTAACTACTAAATATTTTTCTGCGTTCATGGAAAATGCGTGACCTTTATGGATATTCGTGACAGGTGGAGCACTAAAAAATCGACGTGAGAGGTGCTTTTGCGTTTTTTTGTAAAGATTTTTATTATAATACATTATTTTGATGTAAGGAAACTTTTTTTTCCCCCATGTATACAGAGCTTTAGGTGTCAAGATGGCTTCACTTGGCTTTGCCTGAGGACTTGCTCTTGTGGCTTTCCTTTTGAATTTAGCTAAGCCATCACAAACACACTTTCCATGAGCTGTGGCATGACAGTGCCACCCAGTCAAAATAGAAAAATCTTTATAATGATGAACTGAATTACACCTTTGAAAGCGGTTTTCAAAGTGTTGTTTAGCTCCATTAGAAACGTTTATCAATTTTGTCACATTCGGACACATGTTTTTCATTTCTTGTATAATTTTTTCTTGCATTACGTATACAGCAGCTGTATCATGGTTCATACTGTCAGATAGGAGGACAAAACAACCATGCTTATTATCTAGTCCAGACTTGTAATAACAAGTAACTGGGAGAATAGTACATTGATTATTATTGTAGGGGGAGGCTTGTACCGCGTCTTGTACTACAAAAGCAAAATTTTCAGAAAAGTCCAGTTGAACGAGTACTTCATTTTTACTAAGATATTTCTTACGATTAGACACATATGCTTACTGACTTTTTAAATAAAATGATGGGGTATAAATTCTTCCAATTAATTAATAAAAACTTACACGAAGTCGTTAACAGGAAGACATTCTTTCTTCAATGGGTACTTATCTGCAGATTTTCACATACTCAAAATTATTTCTTTCATACCCTGTGATTCGAAAATATTAGATATGTCATCTTTCAATATTCTTAATTTCGGACATGATTGATACTCATTTAAAAAATAATCAGGCTGTAGATTTTCACACAATGCAATTTCAAGCAGTCATTGTAGTTTTGTATTTTATTTTGTAAATTTTTTGTCATGTTTTGTAAATCGGAAGCATCAAGCATATTTTTGAAATTCTTATGTACTAGATATACACATACACTGTGTGTCCCTTTATCACCAGCAAGTATACACCACTTTGGTCTGAGCTCAGCAAACTTGCTCAAACTTACTGGATTTTTTGTATTCAATTTTGTAAAATCTTCTTATAAAACACATACATCTGAGAGAAGTAAACATTTCTATACTTTATGTTTTTCCCCAACCTTTCTTACAATAACAGCATCCTTTTTGTTTGCCACAATCCAACTATTTTGATCTGACTCATAAAAGTTCACAATCTTTGCAACTGTATCGGACGATAAACTTTTACCTGCTCTCGGAGATGGCATTGCTAAAATACCCTTAGTTTTTCTTTAATTCTTGCTTTTTCAGCCATTCTTCTTGAAGTTTCAAATTATTTAGCTACTTTTCATATTGATCAACAATCAGGAGCTATTGTCAGTATTACTTCGCATAAAGGATCGTTGGGTGGCAAACTTTTGAATCGTTTTTTGAGTCCATTTAATAATTGTTCTAATTTGTCTTCTCGAGAAAAGAACGATTTTTTTGCTGGAGAACAATCAACATCACTTTCAAACATATAACTGTTTTCTAAAGAGTTATCTTCATTCTGAGAAACTGCACTATCTGACAGAAGTTTACTATTTTTAGAATAAAGTTTTAGGCAATCCATAAAAATTTTGGAAAACTTTGAGCAATGTGGAAAAAATTCCAACATACTCTTAGTCATATTTCTCCAATTATTTTCTTTGTGACTACTGATTCTGAAAGGATTAGCAAATCTATCTGAATGTAGGCTTTTTGCAATATTTTCTTGAGAAGTAGACATAATATGCCTTTTAATTAAAACACATTAAACATTAAATATTGTAAATGAAATTATTCTTATTGTTATAAAAACTCTTTTTAAGTATATGACAAAACCAATTAAAGAAGTAAACTATATATGCTAGATAAATATTATTTTTTACCTACATATTATTGATAACTGTAAAGTATATTATTTAACTAATATAGGACTATTCGATCACAATTTATAAATAACAAAAGCTACAATAGTTGCAGTGCTCAGAAAAGATACAAACATATATGAATACTTTTATTCGATATCTAATAAAATTCTACTAGCGTGGTGTCAGTTCAGGTGTCTGGTTGTTAAAAAGGAAAAAATTATTCCACTCCTACGCTTATCGTACATTTTAAATATATTCTAGCGTGGTATCAGGTGCTCCACCTGTCACGAATATCCATAAAAGTCACTTATTTTCCATGAACGCAGAAAAATATATAGTAGTTAAATGATATTCAGATACTGTGAGCCCTATAACTATTATACGATATTAATATGATTTATTCAAAGTTTTGATATCGACAATCTAATTCACTGAATTCATTATATATTAGTTAAGCAAAAAATTATTTGTAAGAAAACTTACTTAAAATCAGAGCTTTAAATGTTCAATTCTCAAAAAAATAGTATAGCTTGTAATACTAATGATAATTTGTCATTCATTCTTTCGTACCATTCTTCTTAAGATACGATAATTTAGTGCTGACAATTTCAACAGCCATTTTGAAAATCACATGATTATGTGAAAGCCATATGTCATTCCAAAACACTTAAACAAGTAAAATGAACTAAGTTATTAAATTTTTGTAATATAGAGTCTTCCATCTTTACATTTAAAAGTCAGTCCTTTGGTTTGTAATCAACGGCGTCAAAATCACCCTTATACCAAACTTTGTACAAATCGGTTGATATTTAAAAATTTTGTCTAACATTTTGAATGTGGCAAATCTGACCTTTAATTCATGATCAGTGACCTATGAAACACCCGTACCCCGAATTTGGTGTAAATCGATTGATGTTTAAAAATTTGGCAACCATATTTGATGTTGGACCTCCATATTAAATCCGCCATTTTGGATTTCATCTACCAACCACACAAGTTCTTCAGGGGCATCTATCAGGTACAATTTTGGCCATAAAACGACCTGGTCCATTGCGAGTTTTCATTTTTACAACCTTTTTTAGCTGGACTCATGATTCTTCTACGGCTTCCAGCCACCATATTGGACCAGCCATATTAAATTTATTAATATGCCACTCGACATTTAAAGGAAGTTCTCAACACAAACATTTTAAGCCCTTGCACGAATTTTTAAAGCTTTACAATTTTTGTTTCCAGTGGTGGCCTGGTTGACCTGGAACGTCATATATATATATACACACATATATATTACTTATATATATTACTTATATATACATATATATTACTTATATATAAAGCAAAGTTGCTAAAACCAATGTGATGCCATCAGAGAATTTTCTACTTTAAATGCAAGCCAAGGAAGACAGCCCTGAAGAGTAAGCGGACAGTCACAATAGCCTCCTTTTTAGTGGTCATCCGAACGGCATACCTACAGAGAAGGTATTCTCAAGGCCCTCTTTTCCGACTAACGATGAGTGGTTGGTTATCTGGGGAACGACCCGAAGATAAGATATTCTTTAGTCAGTGGCGTACCTACCTCCAGTACGGTCTCCGTACACAGAGACTCCAAGGATAAGAGTCAAGCTACCTGCAGCTGGCTGTCCATTAGCAACAATAATAATAAGGATTAACTGGAAATCTTACCTCTGGCCCTTTTCGTAAGCCTTGCTTATCGGTTAGTAAGCCTTCACAAATATTGTTTAGAAATTTAACTGTAAAATTTATATAAACATCATTACCATTCAATAATTACCTTGTAAGTAGCATGATCTCTGCTATAGTATGTTTTCATTTCTCTTTTTACATGATTTTGAATTTTATTATTTATAAAGTAAGTATATTTGTTACGAAAAGTTAATATAACGCTATTTGTAGAAAAATTACTATGTGTACCAAAAATATCGGAACAAACATTAGTTGTTTTCCATTTTTTTAGTACTTAAAATAATTCAACTTTTCCTCCGCCAATATCTAATAATAATTTGGAAAATGTCTTGTCTGTTGAACGAATATTGATATTTAGTTTTAGAAACCTGCTTCTATTACTATTTTCTTAAACTGGACGAATCTGTCTGAAATCGACTTTTAAAATAATTTGTTTGTTTCTAAAATTAATATTCGCATCACATCAATCACGTGATGTTCTTTCAACTATTTCATTTTTTTTCGGAATCATAGAAGCCTCGTCCCATATGATTAAACCTACTTTTTTCAATGTTTTTTTTTCAGATTTAAACTCTAAGAACAAACCTTATACATTGTTCAAGGCTAATTATAAACGAAATGTTCTATGACTGGTCATTTCTTATGGAAGTAATATTGATGCTATACTTGTCCATGCCATAGATTAAATTTTTTTCGCTCGAGAAATGAGATGATTAACTAACTTTTTGTATACAATTGTTTTTTCTGCACCTCCCAAGCCATTAATAAAAAAAACCTTATGTGTTTCTTCACACATAATATTGAAAATCGTTATTCACAATTAAAGAGATTTATTACGGCCAGAGAGTATAACCACCATTTTTTTATTTCTATTACTTCTTTGAATATTTCTACCTATACTGAATATTAGGCCTAATCATAATCCCATTTCAGGATGTTAAAGTAAAGTAAAAAAAAACCTATTAGACCCTTTTTTCTGGAAACACTATATATTCGATACAATGATCAAACACGTTTTTTAAATTTTCTCTCCTTAAATATTTTCTGTGATTAGAAACAAGGCAAAAAATTGTCTTATAAATTTATGAAAAGTTATATTAAATTTAAACTGCTTCTGTTTTGTCTTTTAAACTAGTTTATTAGGATTTTTTTTTATTTTTTAACTTAAAAAAGCAGCTGAAAAAATGAAGTACTTAACTGATTCAAGAATTTGGGGGTTGGCGCGCGGAGCGCGCAGAGGGGTGGAGCTCCACTAGTATCTATATAGAAGCCTCACTTATAAGTATCAGGTGGTTATACAGCACCCATTATGTTATGATATTATTTCCAAAATTCGCCACAATGGTAAACGAACTTTACGAGTCGAAACCGTATTTGTCTTTCTGTTGACAGTATACTTAGTTAAATTGGTATAAACGTTTGAGATTGTTACGAACACATATGAGTATTGTATTTAGGTAACGGGCAATGATTTATTGCTTGTTATGGTATTACAAAATACGCTACAAAGGTTAATGAAATTGGCTGAGAGAGTTAACATTTTTCTTTCTGTTAAAAGTTTTCTTCGTGAAATTGGTATACATTATTTTATCCATGATTCTTTTCCTAAAATTTGACTGTCTGTTTCAAATTTCTACCAATTTCTAATTGCAGTTATGATTTAAATTTGTAGTATGTTAAGAAACAACTGAATCTTTTCTGGTCTATTCATGTTTCTTGTATACAACGTATCAAAGCACGTTTCGTCTCTCCAACATATTAAAAGAGAGAGTCACTGCAAGAGAACTTTTATTTAGTATTTTTAAGTCTATAAAATTCATCTTTACTTAATTGTATACTTTCATTCAAGAGCTTTTTAACTAGCGTGGTATCAGGTGCTCCACCTGTCACGAATATCCATAAAAGTCACTTATTTTCCATGAACGCAGAAAAATATTTAGTAGTTAAATACCTGATAGATGCCCCTGAAGAACTTGTGTGGTTGGTAGACTAAATCCAAAATGGCGGATTCAATATGGAGGACAAAATTTTCGAAAATCAACTGATTTGTACAAAATTTGGTATAAGGGTGATTTTGACGCCGTTGATTACAAACCAAAGGACTGACTTTTAAATGTAAAGATGGAGGACTCTATATTACAAAAATTTAATAACTTAGTTTANGGTCTATTCATGTTTCTTGTATACAACGTATCAAAGCACGTTTCGTCTCTCCAACATATTAAAAGAGAGAGTCACTGCAAGAGAACTTTTATTTAGTATTTTTAAGTCTATAAAATTCATCTTTACTTAATTGTATACTTTCATTCAAGAGCTTTTTAATTGATAACAGAACATAAATATTATGAGGTTTTAAATTATTTTAAAATTAAAAAAAAATTATTATTAAAAAAAAGAATGGATATGAAAAGTGTAAAGGATACATAAATGCTGATAAGTATTCTGTTTGAAATGAGTTTATTAAATAAACATAAAATGTTACATATTCAGGCAGTTATTTATACAATCCGTCACAACTAGGTCAACAAATATTAGGGAAATTCGTGAGTTCATAGGCGTATCTGCCATTTCCCGAAATAAAATACCATTAAAAGTATGTATGTGGTTCTTTTCCAGTAAGTGAGTCACTGTATTGACCAAGTATAAAGTCATGGGATCATGGCTGACTCCTGTACACATGACTATAACATTCTGTATTATATGCAAATAACTCATAGACAATAATCGCCCACCCATCAATCTCCTTCATGAAGATAATATAAAAGGAAGTGAGGAAAAACTTAGGTGTCTGTCATTACTCAATAATACGAAAGAGTCAGACAACCCAGTTATTACCCGACTATTACTGTACATAACAGCACATGTGCTCTGAATCATTGGAAGATAAATAATTTGCTTATTTGCATGAAAAATTACAAATAAATAAACTCGTTATCATCATGTTACTAACTATGAGCAGTAAGATCAACGACCGAAGTTTAGAATAATTCAATTCATAAAAATAACAGAAACGCTTGGTTTTTAACATTTATCGTATGAACTTTAAAAAGTAAGAGCATAATGCGTGCACGAGAGGGTCGAACATCATGCCTCACCAAGCTCGTCACACTAGGCTAGTATAGGAAATCAGCTTAGAGGTTCGAAAAGCAAGTACACTTGACCCGCTAAGCAGAAATTCTAGAGATCGAATCTGATGTCACTGTTTCTTTATAAAACAGTAGACTCTGGTTTCCGTAAGCT
Source organism: Copidosoma floridanum (assembly GCF_000648655.2). The sequence goes on along the minus strand of NW_019380359.1, from coordinate 856,213 downwards.
ATCCAGTGATCATATGTTACCTAAGAAGTATACAGATATTATAATCATCCAAGCTCTCTTGCAGTGACTATTTGTTTGAATAAGTGTTCAATGGTTTCTGTACATATTTTAAATTTAATACATAACTTTGATTAGAAATCAGTCAAAGTCTGCAACAAACAGTTGAAAGAAACAACAAAGAAAAAATAATTATATCTAAAATGATTCATATTAATTGAACAAAGAGTACTTTCAACAGAAAGAAAGGTGTCGATTCCCTCAGAAAAGTTTATCCATCTTTGTGGAAAATTTTTGAATACCATACCAAGTATTGAATCATTGACCGTTACATGTATACAGGACTTATCCGTATACGTTGCAATTCAAAACTTTTATATTAATTTAACTAAGTAAACTTTCAACTGAAAGAAAAAAAAGGATTCACCTAATAAAGTTCACTTGTTGTTGCGAATTCAAAAATAATATTACAACATAATTGGTGCTGTATCACCACGGTACCAATATTAAGATAGATAGCTTAATTTCCATGTTTAAATTTTACAATCTATTTGCATAGGTTTTCCCTCACATGACAGTTTTGCGTGTTACAAAAAATCGTCATGACTCACTTAGTTGCTTATATTTTACAGCTTATATTAAATAAAAAAACCTTTCTCTCTCTTACATTTTCTGCTATATTTAGACACTCCTTCATTCAGAACCTTTTTTACAGAGTGTTAAGCCTTTGTCTAACTGTTTTCTCCTGATTGCCTAGTTTAAAATAGTTCATCTCTCTTGTCACTAATTGACTTATCTCCCTTTTTCTGACCTGCAAAAAAGTACTCTAGTATCTCTTTTTTCTCCAGCAAACCCTACACTTCACTTTCTGAACCCTTTTGCTGTCCACCCTACCTATGCTCCCACGTCTCAATCTTGCTCACTGTTCTTTAATTCCTCCCTCTTATTCTCTTTTATCCTAATATTTCTTAACGCCTAGTCCCTCTTTTACTAATATGTAATAGTCACAATATTTTGACCAGTCAATTCTGTATCCATTTATTTGAATTTTCTGGTCTGTCTTAATTTTTATTTTCCTTTACATTTTTTCTTTCAACTGCGATGATCCCTGCTTCTCCAACAGTCCAGACATCCCCTCTTTACCCTTAATTTCTTCGAATGCTTTAGATTTGCCCCACTTTGTAGCATTTTTATTTTTGATTCCCCTAATCTTGTTCTTAAAATAAATTTTTGACTATCTATCGTCTTTAATTCTCTGTAGTTTCCTTATATACTTATTCGCTCTTCTTTTGGTTTGAATTTGTTGGCTGTGTAAATTCGCTTTCCTTTTTTAAATTTATGCTAGCGTGCAATCATTTTTTCCCATTGCCATATGGACAAATTTTTCTTACACTTTTTTGATTTCCTCTCGTCGTTCCTATCCCCATATTTTCACCTCGTATAGGCATCCTACTTTAGTTATTGTGTTTGAGAGGTATAGTCTCTTTTTCAAGTCTTCCAATTTTGATTTTTTTCATATTTCCCATACTGTATTAATTGTTTTTCTTATCCTATTGGCAGTCTTATTTAAATGCGTACTTTGTGAATTTTGTGTTGAACACCAGAATCCCAAATACTTGTATTCTCTTACTAATATCCTGATTTTTAAAGCTCTATTTTTCGCCTCTTCTACTTCCCCCTTTTCGATAATCATAGTCTTTGTCTTTATTTCGTTTACACTTAACTTATTTCTACCACAGTATTTATTTAACTAGCTTAATATATTCTGCAAACCCTCCTCTGTATACAGCACTAATACGATGTTGTCCGCAAATTTCAAATTTTACATTTTTACCCCTCCTATCACTGTTCCCTTTACTTGTTTTGCCTTCCACACTTGCTCCATGTTTTCGGTGTGTATATTGAACAGTATTGGACTCAAATAACATCTTTGTTTGACTCTTTGTTTTTGTTAAAAATGTTTCCTATATCCCCAAAATCCGTTTGGCGTAAAAAAATTTTTCCTTTCTCCTTTTTTATTTTATTGTTTATTATGCTATTTATTCCAAAAATATGATCTCTTGGATTTGTTTCTTCTCTTCATCCTAGCTCATTTTCGCTGAGCCCTGTCCTTTTCTCTAGGCTTTTTCTCAGTTTGCTTGTCATAATGGTCATCAGCAGTTTGTAGCCTATATCTAAGAGAGATACCTTTTCTATAATTTTCTAGTTTGTTCTCATCGCCTGCCTTATATATAGGGAAAATCCTCGCTATCTCCCACCTATTTATAAATTGTCCCCTATCAAACATTTTATTTACTGGTAATTCTTCTTTTCCAATCCAAACTAGTAGTAGCTCTTCAAAAAATTTTGCTATTAGTCCGTCCTCCTCTGCTGCCTTACCGTTTTTTATCTTTTCTAAAGTTCTGTGAACGTCATCTTCACTAGTTTCCTTATTAAGTTTCTCCCGTTCTTCTGCCTCTGTATTCTCGAGGTTCTCTACCACCCCCTCTTCTGTAATGTTTTTCCCCAATATAATTTTAAAGTGTGATACCTAATCTGTCATACGAATTGCTGCTCTTTTACGTTTTTTTCTTAGCCTGAACTGAGCAATAGCCTTCGAAAAGTCCCCTATAGGCCTATTTTGCTCTGCTAAGTCTTATTTTCTCTATTTTTCTTCTTCTACTACTTTTGCTCTTATTGTTTTTACTGTACCCTTCCTTCTTTTCATTTTCGTCTGTCTTTATCGTCTTTAGACTTTATCCATTTTTTTACTGTTGCCTACACCTTTCTTTTTTGTTCTTTAACCTCTTTATGTCCTTTCTATGCTCTTATCCACGTTTTTGCTCCAACTTTTTTTAACCACACCTACTTTGCAGCAACCCACCTCCCAAGTTTCTTTAACCTGTACTTTCTATGCTTTTTGTGAACCTTTTTCCCTCTATATCCAGTACGCCCTCTCTACTCTCTATTTTCTTTGAGTATCCCTTCTTCTCTCTTGCATCCTATCTTAGTGTTTTCCTATCAACACAGCTAAAAATAAATGTGAATAGAGTGTCGTATACAGGGAATAGCTCTGTAATTCTTGAAGGTGAATTGCTTGATAGCAGTGCAATAAAGAACCAATTGTCTGATAAGTGTCCAGAGCTTGAGGTGAAACCTAATGTATTTAAGAACTCTTGGCTTGTTAGACGCGGCGTTCCTGTAGACCTAAATTGGACTCTGATATCATTAAATGCATAACAAATCAAAATCTACCTAAGTGTGATAAAGATCTTGTCAAGGTAGTTTACATGTATCCACCACGTGATGGTAAGAATTTTCGGTCGTGTATTATAGAGGTCCCATAAAAATATCATAAATCTTTATGCGGTAAAACACGTGTCTTTATCGATTACTTTTCCTGTCGAATGCACAATCATGTATCTATACTGCAATGCTACAAGTGCTTGAAGTTTGGCTATTTTGCTAAGAAGTGTCACGGTGATGTGTGTTAAGGTTTTTGCGCTGGCCTGCATGTGCCCAATTCGTGTAGCAATAAGAATAATTAGCACTGCAGCTGATGCCTGGTGTCTAATACATTCGCAAACGTCAATTATAGTGCCTTTGATAAGGTCAAATGTACAATGTTGCGTAAGAGAATTGAGCGTGCTATGTATTTTGTAAATTATAGCTAATAAGTATTTGTGTGTCAGTCAGTGCAATACGCAATCGCCTAATGCCAATTTTATTGATATTCGTGACTTTATTTTAACATATGGAGTACATGGCATATGTATAAGCAAGTCTTTTCTTAAGTCACATCATGACTTGGCTTGGTTTAGCATTCTACGCTACCACCTTATCCGCAATGATCGAGTTGATCGTGGTGGGGGATGGCGTTGCTATGTACTTGCATAAATCTATTGGGACTTCTGTTGTTGCATTTTCTCCTGTATGGCCTGCAAAATGTTGTGCGTCCTGATTATCTTTTCGGTTCAGTTACGTATATTGTTTGGTCAATTTGATATCTCTTCAACCCACTATGTTTTACAATATCATTTTGATGCCCGTCATTTTGCCTGTTCTTCCTTTTATGTACAAAATTTCTGCCTTTTCCTGTCTTGTATCTGTTCAAACCCTCCTTTTTCTTGATTTTACTGATAATGAGATAATACCTAATTTCTGCTAAAGGGAAAAAAATTTCAAATATTTGGATAGAATGACAAAATTCAGGGTACGAGCCCCACATTAATCCTTGCTTTATTTATATGAACACCAAATGCATTCGATGGATGAAAATACTCTTAATTTAAAGCTAAATTCGATATTCATTCAATCTCACTAATTTAAAAATAATACACAAAAAATTATTGCTTTATTAGAATACATTGACATACTATAATTCGTAATAATTATATTTGGTTTTGGTATAGCCACAGTAAAAAGATAGTAAACTCCAGGGTGCGAGTCTACTATCCTCCATTGACTCTTAGCTGTCACTGCTTTTTTTATAATTCCTTTTTCACTCATCATCTCCGTTTTTCCCAATTTACATAGTATTCCTCCTTCATCTAGAAAGTAGACAATATTTTATTTTAATGTTACGTTAACGAAATTTCACATTATAGTCTCTAAGGCACACTAAATGACTTCTTTTATTTCTCCATACATCCCTATTCCTATCGTACGAAATCCCCGTGTACAAATTTTGTTCTTCTTCTTACGTCATTTTTTCATCTCGTTTACTAATTCACCTGCGGGCATAGCTTCTGGCTTTTCTTCACCATCGCTTCTTTTATTGTCGAATGCAGTAACCCTTTTGTCACGATCGTCATCCTCACTCTTCTCGTTTCTTATGTTTGTATTTTTCATAAATATTAGTCATCCTTTCTGTTCTATGTATGCCTCTATTATACTCCATTCTTCCATGTCTTTCCCCTGCACCCCTCTCCTGTGCTTTATCTTTCTGCTCAACTTGTTGACTTCCAACTTTAATCTAGCTATCACCATCTCATGCTCATCTTGTTTTTTTTAAATTCTTGTTAATTTTGTCTGTAATCTTTCGTGTTCTGCTTTTTCTTCTTCACACAGGCTATCTCTTACTGTTTTCAATTTCTCACATAGAGTCTGCTATTGCACTCTCTTTCTAACCTAGATTCTAATTAACTAGTTTTTAATACAAGTACCTGGCGCATTTTTTTCCACCGTCATCTCGTTTCAATCTGGGCTGCTGCTGCTGCTCTTGCTCTTCTTTTGATGCCAATTTGGTGTCAATCTTACCCTGTCTCTCCAAGCCCTCTCCCAACGTCTTAAACTGTTGCTATCTGCTGGTTTTTTGATGAGCTACTCAAATTGTTCTCTATCATTATTGAGTCTCCATCACTGTTTTCTGCTTCCTTCCTTATCGGCCTCTCATTCTATTTTTTCTTAACCACTCTCATTAATACGCTTCCTTCCGTTACCCCTTTTGCAGCTCTGCTTTGTTCTACTCCATTTGGCTTTTCTACCACCGGTTTCTTTCCGTCTTTTCCTCTGTCTGTCCCGAGACTCTAGCCAGACCCTCATTTTATCGGTGAATGTTCTACCTTTCTCCTTCCATTCATTGCTACCTTGAAGCCGATACTTCCACTTCTCAAGAATCTTTCCATGCTTGTTCCGTCTGACTCCTTTATCTTTTTTCCCTACTTCTTATCCGTATCTTTAACTTTCTTTGGTTGACCTTTACTCTTCTTCTTAAGTCTCTCTTTGACTCTAGCTACGTTTTTCTCTTTATCGTTTGTCCTTGTTGCTTCTCTGACATTCACTTATCGTATTAAAAAAAAAAAAAAAAAAAAAAACANACTTTTCTGATAATGTATGGAATTTCAGAGGGGGCTCTCTTTTTGAGGGGAGCCACAACATCTGGAACAGTACATAGGTAAAGTAACTATAGATTTTTTGGTAATATAGCTGGAGTGTGCTTGAGATTATCGCTGCGCTCTCTAAATAATAAGGATATGGAATACATGAAAACTCTGCGTGAATAGGTATACGTACTACTATTATTATTATATTTCAAATGAAAAAAAAAAAAAATAGTTTTTTTTGGTTTCTTTTTATTTTCATTCTTCTTTACCTAGATAATACTATTGCTTACATATCAGCACAGTACTTTTAAACTTTTTTCTTTCATCTCTACAATCCTCTATCAACTAATTTTGTAAGATAATAAATGATCAACATGAAATTATTCAAGACATACATCAAAGCGATTATTCTATTGATTAAGATTCATCAAATGAAGGTTCAATCTTTTCTGAAACTACAATTGACAAAGAGAGCTTAAGCGAAAAATTAGTACTGATCATGAAATATATGACAATGAGGCAAATCAACTTCTACCAAGATGCTTCTCTTACCCCAGCTGAAAGTATTATAGCTATTTTTACGTTAGTTAACCTACCGATCTTCAATAACAGGCTTTTGTCAAGCATTTTATTGCTCATTTAATTGCATTATATCTGTCCTAATAATTGTGTAAAAACACTTTTATTTTATGTGAGATTGTACAAAATACTTAATAAATAAATTTTATAATCATGAATATCAAAAATTCATATGACTATTTATGTACTAGTTTGAACAAGGATTGGCCAAGGGTAGTCCCAATAATACAAAAATACCAATTTTGACCCATTCTGTCAGTTAAACGATCAGTTTTAGTCAAACATACGCCTAAAAATAAGAAACTACCAAGCCTAACCCATTGAATATGACCAGCAGTTAAGGTTTTGCCGAAGGTACATCCAACAATTCAAAAAAGCCAATCTGGGCCCACTCAATCAGATGAACCTACAAGCTCCCGCAAGGCTTTATCTAGCGTACGCCAAAAAAATAAAAAATCTGAAACCTTGCCCGATTCCATTTTTTAAACTTGCAAACTAGTGCAAGGCTTTGCCAAAGATACGCCAAATACATACTTACGAAATGCAAAGCTTGCCACAGTCCTATTGCCTAAGTTTGGCGAAACTTGGGACAATGGTAACCTTGGCTTAACTTGTCCTAAATTGAGTAATTTGTATGAGGATGAACCTTGTAAAATACGATTTAGTCACATGTTTAAGTATTTCTTCTGCCTGTAACTTTGAACTTTCACTGATAGTTAGTATTCTTTAATACCTTTTTTGCAGAAATAATGAGTGTATAGAGATTAATATTTAGAATTTAGCGTATATGTTGAAACCTCAGATCCTTGTTATATTGCATGTGTGAGCAAAAAAAGTGGTTTAAGTTTTTACGTAATAGTCACATAAGATACTTATATGTGTTGTTATGTAATTACATTCCATTTAAAAGAGATATCTGTTTTGATTTGCATATTATATTCATAGATGCACTTCAACAAGGAGCGTCACAGTTTGAACAGCAAGCAGGGAAACTTAAAAGAAAGTTCTGGCTACAAAATCTTAAGGTAACTTTTTTAATTTCAGTTATAATTGGTAATTTTCACCAATGAAAAACAGAGAAGAGTATATTATATAAGGTGTACCTTACATTATAATTTAAAAATGAAATACTACAAACATTAGCATACTAAAACTTTTTTAGTTTTTGTTATTAAATCAATTTATCAAATATAACATCTGTGCTCTTACATTACTTTCTTATGATTATTTCTGTATTAATGGATTAAATCCTCGATAGTACAATCATGCTAGACTGAAGGGGTACCTACTTGCACATGTGCGTGAATTTTGTTAAGCTTATTTGCTCGAAATGCTAAAGAAGAAAAATAAAGACAATATTTTAGAAAAATTTCTTATAATATTTAAGTGTATAATAATTCTTAACGTTTTCAACAAATTTTGACGTAGTTCAGTAGTTCAAGTGTGACTTTTCGTATGGCAATTAAAATTCAGATAGCGTTTGTAAAATAAATTATTTGACAGTTAGGACAAGAATTAAAAGGATTGACATATTATATTCCGTATTAACATTGGAAAATTAGGTGAGCATATAGCTGACTTGTTTTAATTAAACTTAGATAAAACGTAAGCGTTCTTTAGTGAAGTGTGGGAAAAATCAAAAGTATTATGGCATTCCTGTTTTTCCAATCTCCTAACTATCTATGTTCTTGTACTGGTTTAAATTCTTTTTAAATACTAAGCTATGCGTCACATAAACTTTTTAGCAATTTAGTTTATTAACTAACCGAAGCATGTAAAAAATTACACACTCAAAACTTTATTTTAATTTTCATTGTCGCTTACTTCTTTTTATGAAAGAGAATTAAATAATTTTATTGTGCTAAAATGTTTACACTAATATTTTTTAACACTATGTTAGCATTTTAAAAATGAAAAAAAATCCAAACCTATTAACTTGTTTTTAGTGTCAGTGCCAGAACTAAGTTACTAGTTTATTTGAGGATAGGGGTGAAGTTTAAAAACATGACTTTAGATTGGTAGGGGAGGGGGGAGTGTAGAGATAGTGAGCTTCTTTTGCATAAGTGACTATAAAATCAATATAAAAATTAAAAAGAATCTACATCACAATATGATTCTTGTGCTGTAGTTATAAAATAAAAAAATTCTACGATTACGAGTTAAGTTTGTGACTTTTCAACATCTGAAATGGTCATGCCAATAACTACAAATATTAATTCTTAGGTTGTAAGAGAAAACTTATTTGTTTAAAAAATTAATATATTATTTATTCTTGTGTCAACAGTAACTATTTCTTATCAGTTCCAATTTTTAAGAAGTTGGTGCGCAAAACTATTTTCATTAAATAATTACATCAACATCAGAATTGTAGTAGGCGCTAGCTACAGCCCCGCTAGGCTTTGATTTCTTAATACTTATAAAATATCCATTCGCTCTGAGTCGATGCAGATGTAGCGCCCTTTGAGGTAGATATTTGACAAAAGTTTTACAGTGTAAACAAACAGGTGCCGTAGTGTTACGGAACAAGCTTTGGGGATTCTCGTGTAAACTAAGGATTAGCGAGACTTTACGCTGACTGCTCAGCCACGACCGCCTCCAAACTTAATTGTACTTTTAGGTGCACTATTATATCGTCAGTTGTACATCAGTGTGCCCAAACACCTCCCCGGCTTATGTGTCTCTTCAATGACACGTCTTGTTATGTGACACCTGCCCGCTATGCTATGTAACAGTGTGACAATATCATTTTTTGACAGAGTTACTTCATTAGTTCTTGACTGACCAGAAAACGTAGTTTTTATCGGCCACTGGAGGTAATGCAGATTTATTCGTATTTTCAATTAGGTTAGTGATAGATGTATAAGCACACATCCGAATTGATTTTTGTGCGAATTACCTACTCAACCGTCTAAGACAGTATCCCATTCTACATCCCACCCAATATCACCAATTTACGCTTGTTACAGAACAAGCTTTAGTGATTCCCGTGTAGATAAGAGAAGGTAATTCCAATATATTTAATAAATGAGTTAAAGTGGCTGAAAAATTGTAGTAAGTACCTCTGTTAACAAGACGGAACTGAGGCTCAAACCAATCACTTAAAGATTCGCGAGACTGTACGCTTACCACTTGGCCACGACTGTCACCAAAAGTGGCTATATCAACTGCACTCTTAGGTGCAGTATTATGTCGTCAGTTGTATGCTAGTGTGCCAATACGTAGGCCCTGGTTTAGCTGGAGGAGCCAAGCTACGTCCGTGACAGTAGCTAAACCTGGTCAAACAATGTGTATTATGTTCATTAAATTTTTACTTAAAATCTGTTTAGTTGGTACGGTCGTCTTTAAACATACTTAAAATAATTGATGACATGCAGTTTGTTATGCAAACGGGTTCTGCTTCTATTAGGCATAATATAAATTTTGACCCTCAAAAACTTGTCCAAAGAGTTGAAGAAATTCAAGGATTCGGTAATAGCAGGTTAATATCCATGTGAACATTTATTCTGATTATGTTTAGAGACAAAATTATAAACAAAACGAGTCTGAAATAAAGATTTAATGGATACAAAACACTCTTTTTAACAGGGCTTAGCTATGTCGTCTGTTTAGTAATGCTGCAGAGGGCACTATCTCTACATTGGCTCAGAGCAAATGTATATTCTGTTTCGAAATTCAGCTGCCATTGCATGTTAATTATAAGACTTGTAAAAATTGTACACTACATCATACTTGTACAAGCTTGTGGTCTGATAATAGTGAGATACAAACGTGTAGATTCTGTAAGAATAAATTCTGACAATGATAAGAGGGCTATCGATGATTTCTTACACCGATTACTTTAAAACGTGATAGTATCAAAATCGAGTACAATGACACTATTTTTTTCCTTAGATGATTTAGGGTACAGTACTGGTTATTTGAGAAATTACTCAAATAAAATCAAAAAACTAACTATGTAACAACACTATTTATACAGGCTCTCTTACGGATCAAATGAGATGAATGTTAATGCATTATTAAATGGGGGACAATTGACGCAAAAACTTTTTATTCATTTTTATGTAATAATTAAATACAACCGTTTACATTATTTTAAATGTACACAAAAAAGTCTTAGAACTGAATGTTATCAAGGTTAATTGGATTAAATCGTCAATATTGCATCCAACATTTCTAAAAATTTCGAGACAAAGAAAACAATTGGAAATCTTTTTATACTTCCATCTGTATATATTAAAATTCCAAGATGTACGCAAAAACATTTTAATATATAGTGTCTGTAATGACAAAATGTGGTAGACCAAATTTATGTATAACGGCAACATGTAATCCTAAATGGAAAGGATTGAAGTTAATTTGATAAAAGTTTTCTAAAAATACGAGAACGAATGACTATCCAAACATGACTGTTAGACTATTTTACTTGAAATTAATGTAAAGTTTAGATAAAATCATTAAAAATGATACGTTCGGTGAAATATTAGCATACGTTAACACCACAAAATTCATAAAGTGTGGTCTACCTTATGCATACAGTTTAATAACTATGCATTATGACAAAAAAAAAAAAATTGTTTCAGCTGGAATATCTTCTGGTGATACAAAACTTACAAAATTAGTGGCTTATTACATGCTTTACTACCCTTATACTGAACAAAGTCCTAGTATAATTGATCTAAAATGTAAGAAAAATGTTCCGAAACCATTTACAAACGTAACTACATTTTGAACGAATAGTAACCCCGAATTTAAAGGAGAAAGAAATAATTCAAAACAACATGTTCATAAGCTTTAGAGAAAAGATAAAATTTTAGTTGATAGTTTGAGAGTTGCAAGTATAATAAATTTTTTTCGATGAAATACAAATGTCGTATTAACGTCGAATTTGGTGCATCTACTCAAAGTATACAATATACTTATGACTACGTGCATTAAAGTAGTGATGGAGTATACATGAAAATTCGAAAATTTAAAGACTAAGACAAAGCAATATTTGATAAAATTAACACTTACCTTGGTGCTAGATATGTAGGTCCGATGAAAGAAGCTTGGAGATTGCGAGAATTTTTTAATTGTGGGAGAAGTCATTCAGTTGTATAAATGGCTGTTCATCTTTAAAATAAACAAAAAAATTTTTTCAAAGAAGATGATATTAAAAGGGTCATAAGAAAACTACAATTTGCAGTTAACAGCTAGGTTCGATGTAAATACACATGATGGCTTTGAAAAATCCATAAAGTATGTGAATATTCCAGAATACCACATTTTTCATGATACATTCGAAAGTTAGGAGAGACAAAAAAATGTAATAAAAAATACTGCAATAGGTTAATAAAACATTGTACATCGAAAAAATCATTAAATATTTTTTTTTAATTTGTATTAAATGAAGTAACTGGTTAACATTGTTCAAAGATGTTAGAACGTTCAAAAGAACGACTTATGAAACATTTAAATATATTGTAATTTCAATGTTAAACAGATAATGATGAAACAATATATAACATTTTCAAAGAAGCAATCGCTACTATGTTTCCATATTAACTAAGACCAGTTTTTGCTTTGTTTTTAGTTTTCGAAAACATTCAACGTGGCAACAAATAAAATTAATATAAAGAATTTTTTAAAGCAGATTTGCTAAATGCTAAATATAATTTAGATCTTTTACATATTAACTTAATTTTAAAATCAAAAGATAAATCATTTATGTGCTTTAAACTACCTACAGCAAAGAAAAAGGAAAAAAAAGTATCTACATGAAGAAAGACATTTGAGTAAAGAAATGCTTAACTCAATATATATTCGTTTAAATAATGACCTTAAAAAATTATTTAATATTATTTACGAACGGGAAAATGATATTTTCTTCATAGATAATCCAGAAGGGTCGGAAAAAGCTGTTTTATAAAAAACGTTAATTTATTATTTTTATTCTTAAAATAAAAAAGTTTTCTCATCGCACGGACTACTATAACAATAATTTGGTTCCAAAAGGAACGATAAGTTATAGAAATTTTAGACCTCTTTCAAATCCTAATGATATACATAGTGCCTTTTTAGAATTGAAATCAGATAAAAAAAAATAAAGAGAAATGGATTTAATTATTTAGGAGAAAGCTTCATTGATTAAAAAAAAGCATTGAAAACAGAAGACAGGAAATTAAGTGATTTATGTAATACTAAGAAATATTTAGAAAATAAAACAAATATTATAGGGGGTGATTTTTGCTCAATCCTCCAAGTATTAAAAATAGTCACCGGAAAAGTATAGTCAAACAAACTATTAAATCTTCCTTTTTAGGGAACTCATTTTAAGTGTTAAAATTAGACTCTTATATTCAGACAACCAATGAGAAATTATTAAAATAATTATTGGAAATTGAGAAATGAGAGACAGAAACATAATATTCCTAAAAATTGGATATCAAATAATATATTTTCACAAACATTATCTGATATCTATAATTGTTTGGTAAATAGTATATCACTAACATTGCATAACGAGTTTACTTGTTATTTAAATGATAAAATTCTTGAAAATTAACTGAAATTTACTACAGTACAGATAATGCAACTTATAAAGAAGTTAATTATTCGGACGATAATATTTGTATAAATTTTCCTGAGAAAATGTTTCACACTATTTGTAAAGGATTACCACCTCATAAACTAAATCTACACAATTTGTACATTAGTTCCTTCAGTTCAAAGTTTAGGTAACGTAGGTTTACGTACAAGAAAACCTTTACTTTTTCATGGTGAACTATACGTGGCTTTATCAATATGTAGAAATAAAAGTTATTTATTTATTTAAATAGAAGAAAAATACGAAAACAGGAGATATTGTTTGAAAATAAATTTTTTCATCATTAACTGTCTTTACGAAATAATTTTTAGAAATTACTTGACAAAATTTATAACAATAAATTAAAAGTTATCATATTTATTACGTAACTATGCAAAAATGGCCCTCACGTCCCAAAATTCTCTCACTGATGCCACGTATATACAAAGAGCATTCATTTGAAGCTTTTCCGAATTTGGTTGTTTTTCGGGAGCTGTATATACGTGAAGATTAGGAGAAGAGGACGCCAATAAACAGCGAGCTGAGCTGCAAAAACACAGCAGTGCCAGCGAGGAAGGACAAAAAAATGCAAACGTGACTACCAGGATACACAGTAGCTGCTATGTCAAGAGTGACTGCGAGGGGAGATACATGGCAGCAGCAGTGATGGCGGCCAGTAAAGCATGTGTTTATTCACTAATTTTGTAAGTTTTGTATCCCCAGGAGATATTTCAGCTGAAACAATTTTTTTTTTACTATGATGCATAGTTATTAAAATGTATGCATAAGGTAGACCACACTTTAAGAATTTTATAATGTTAACGTATGCTAATATTTGTCCAAACACATCATTTTTAATGATTTTATCCAAACCTTACATTAATTTTAAGTGAAATAGTCTAACAGTCATGTTTGGATAGTCGTTCGTTCTTGCATTTTTAGTAAGCTCTCATTATATTAACTTTAATTCTTTCCATTCAGGATCACATGTTACTGTTATATATAAATTTTGTCTACCACACTTTATCATTACAGATACTGCATAATAAAATGTTTCTGCATACATTCTGGACCTTCAATACATGTAGATGGAAGTATAAAAAGATTTCCAATTGTTTTTCTTGTTTCGAAATTTTTAGAAATATTAGATTCGCTATTGGCAATTTCGTCCAATCAACCTTGATAACATTTAGTTCTAAGATTTTTTTGTGTACATTTAAGATGATTTAAACAGTTATGTTTGATCATTACATAAGATGAGTAAAAAATTTTTGCGTCAATTGTCTCCCACATAATAATGCATTGACATTCATCTCATTTGATCAGTCAGTGGTAAGACAGTCTGTATAAATAGTGTTGTTATATAGTTAGTTTTTTGATCTTATTTGAGTAATTTCTCAAATAACCAGTACTTTATCCTAAATCTCCTCAGGAAAAAATAGTGGAAGCACCACAGAACGAGTAAAATAAGTTTAGATAAAATCATTAAAAATGATACGTTCGGTGAAATATTAGCATACGTTAACACCACAAAATTCATAAAGTGTGGTCTACCTTATGCATACAGTTTAATAACTATGCATTATGACAAAAAAAAAAAAATTGTTTCAGCTGGAATATCTTCTGGTGATACAAAACTTACAAAATTAGTGGCTTATTACATGCTTTACTACCCTTATACTGAACAAAGTCCTAGTATAATTGATCTAAAATGTAAGAAAAATGTTCCGAAACCATTTACAAACGTAACTACATTTTGAACGAATAGTAACCCCGAATTTAAAGGAGAAAGAAATAATTCAAAACAACATGTTCATAAGCTTTAGAGAAAAGATAAAATTTTAGTTGATAGTTTGAGAGTTGCAAGTATAATAAATTTTTTTCGATGAAATACAAATGTCGTATTAACGTCGAATTTGGTGCATCTACTCAAAGTATACAATATACTTATGACTACGTGCATTAAAGTAGTGATGGAGTATACATGAAAATTCGAAAATTTAAAGACTAAGACAAAGCAATATTTGATAAAATTAACACTTACCTTGGTGCTAGATATGTAGGTCCGATGAAAGAAGCTTGGAGATTGCGAGAATTTTTTAATTGTGGGAGAAGTCATTCAGTTGTATAAATGGCTGTTCATCTTTAAAATAAACAAAAAAATTTTTTCAAAGAAGATGATATTAAAAGGGTCATAAGAAAACTACAATTTGCAGTTAACAGCTAGGTTCGATGTAAATACACATGATGGCTTTGAAAAATCCATAAAGTATGTGAATATTCCAGAATACCACATTTTTCATGATACATTCGAAAGTTAGGAGAGACAAANAAAATTTTAAGACAATACCAAGATAAAGTTCTCAAGAATATTGGTCTTGACAATATTCTTGTGCATTTTTGTGTACAGTAAGGAAATGTAATGAATAGCGAATTATTTTAAACGAATACATTTAATTAATAAATAAAATTTTTTGGATAAATGAGTACCTGCAAGGAATACGTTTTCAGAATTTTCTCTTATTTATTAATAATAATTTAGTTACATTATGGTGTGACAATGTTAGTTCCTAAATCAATTCTGAAATACTGTCATATCATGAGATCAATAAGCCTTAAAATCAAATAAATGGAATAACTAATAATTAAACAAAAAATTTACCATTTTATAAATCAACTTGAAAAATTTCAAACTTCAAAGAACTTTTAGCCCATGAGTTTAAACAAACTAGTGACTTCATTTTATCACTTTATAAAGAAGTTCTCAAATAAGTCATTACTAATGAGCTTTCTGAAAATAAATGCTCAGCAGGGACAAAAGACGCAAATATACCAAGAATGTCTCTTGCCATACAAGAAATATTTGGATATATATTGGCATGATTTTTCCACCATTCCAAAGTATCAACATCTCTACTTGCTCTTGGAGCTTGATAGTAGTTGTTAACTTTAGTTTTCCAAGAATTTAGTTTTTCAGGACCATTAACATACGTCAAGTCAAAACACATAAAATCCTCGTCAATCTTTTCTTCAAATTTTGACGTACTCGCGCATTCTATAATAGGGGCAGAAAAATATTTCCCTTGAAATAATTTTTCAAACTTATTAACACTAGCATCTTTTATTTTCTTGCCCCAAGCTGTAGTGTTGAATCCTTCAACTTTATGTCGAGGATCTAAAATGAGAGAGACGCTATAAATACAATTGCACTTACGATAGTGCTTCAACAGCTTACCACGTCCACTTTGGATAGCTAGAAGAAACACTACATCGTCATCAGTTCTTTGTGCTTTGGTATCTAAATCAAGTGCAATGAATTCAATTTCATCAACTAGCACATAAAATGTCACTACAGCGCTTAGCAAAGTTACGTATGTTTGACCTAATACAAGCTTTCCTACTTCTTTAAAATACTTGAGAACGTTTTGTAACTTTTTTATAACGCACCATTCATTTTCAGTGATTTTGTAACTTTTGACTTTAGTATACGTATGAAATAAAATCTTTAAAGGTAATTTTAGTTTTGAAATATTATTTAACATGTCAAAAGTACTGTCCCACCGAGTTTTAACATCTAATTTTAATTTGACATACTTCATACTAGTCGCAGTACACATCAATTTTAGTTTAATTCTCAAAGGTTCAGAAGACTTGACTTTTTTACATAGATTCCGTACTTTAACTATTAGTTGTGCAAAAGTTGCTTCCTCATCCTGCTCTTCATCGACACAATCATCTTCATCGTTACTTTCACTGAGATCATCATCAGAACCGTATGCGTAATCAATCAAAGTATCAGGTACTTTAACTTTGACCTATTTCAAAATATCTTGGACAGCTAAATTTATCACATGTGCAAGGCATTGGTAATGTTGATCATCTAAATTAAATTCAAATTTTTCTTTATCCATCAAATAGGACAATCCTTTGATAAACGAGGTATTAGCTGACACATTATTCATCGTTATTCCTAAAAATTAGAAAAAAAGATCTTTTGAACACAAAAAAAAGTTTAAAGGGAGTTAATTTAAACAATATTGTAAAATATTTAACGGAGTCATATCAATGCCTCAAGTGAACACCATCCTCTTTTTAGATTCAAGAGAAATATATCTTTTGTACTTATATCTCACACAGAGAACATTATTGTCCCAATCTGCGACTGAAAGATCTCTTCTCTTATTTGCAGGCAAAGACACGATTCGGTTTTTGAATTTGATATTTATTCAATAGTGTTTACAATTTTAGAAAAGGAAGCTATTTTTTTTTTTTTAAAGTAGAAAAGTGACGTTTTTGTCTAAAAATTTTGTANATGTTTATAGTAGAAAAGTGACGTTTTTATCTAAAAATTTTGTACGGAGGATGTCTTCCATCTAAGGTATCGATGAATGTAGTAGATTTCGCCAAGTGAGTCTTATCACTGCCACAGCTTTCCTGGGCCTGAGGGTTCTGTAAAGTAGAGCTTGAGCGATTGTTGGCTAGTCATGGTTGGATGTAACTCATGTAACGAATGCTATATTTCCTACCGAGGGTGCATTCAACAATCGAATCTCTTGAAATACGCCTGAGGTAGGAAAATTACTTCAGGGCTGGGTGTGCCCTCGGTAGGAAAAATATGGTTTGCATCTGGTGCGCATCCAACCAGCGCAAGCACCAGGAGTCCCTCGGGCATGGTATTAGTCCTAACGACATGCTTGATGAGGTACGAAAACTATGTCACCGTATTTAAATGAAAATCAAGCTCTCTATAAACAGGATGCTTAAAAATTAATCTCAATATTTCAAAGAATTAAGAAGAATTAATAATTGTACCTTGCACTTTATGTTCTATTTTGTAAGATTTCAAGACCTTCATAAAAATATTAGCAATATCCTTTCCTGTGTGTTTTTCTTCATATGGAACTAAATGTAGAGATAATAAACGATAATTTCGATTTTTGTCGATGAAATGAATGGTTGTGCCATAGTACGATTCATTACTCTTAGCTGTCTAGGCATCAATGGTAAATAAAAACGTAGACGTATTTTCTTGTAAGAGGGATTTTAAATTAAGTTGAATTTTTGGGAATTCAGTTTTTATCTTATCCGTCATACTATTTCTCTTAGGCATCTTTACATCAGGATTCAATAATTTGAAAAATTTCTGTGTAGGTTCATCATCACAAAAGCTTAACAGTAGATTTTTTATAGCTAGCCATGTGCAAATTGTTCTATCCCAATCGATCGTAGTATTGTCTGCGTGATCTTTTTTCTGCCAAATAAAAACTGATTTTTATGGATAATTTTATTGTTGTGTACATATAATACATAAGTATAAAAAACATAGCTTGTAGGCAATAATTACAAATTTTAAGATTCTAGTCAGAATGTCTTCCTCCATAAGAGGAAGTAATGAGACACTTACCCGATTTTTCTAATCAACTGAAGTATGAAATTTTTTCAAATCGTCTACGAGAATCGTTAAGTATAATGAAATTTAATTTGTTTTTACGTTATCTACCATTGCAATATTAATTTGAATGAATCAATCATGAAAACTAAAATATTTAACCAATGATTACTAACGTAATAAGTCGGCTAAAAATTAAAATCGTAAGAAGAAAAATTTTCAATATAATTAACAGTATTCTTATATCACACTAATTTACAGTCAAAAATCCATCGGCAAATGTGTGCGTTGGATTACAGAAAAAATAGAATCAGCGGGCAATACGAAGCCAAAATTATAGACAAGGTGAAAGATCAGGCAGCCAATCGCAGCCAAATTGCTGAATTGCTGATTGTTTTTTTTTGCTGCTTGAATGGCTTCTGTTGCCGTGAGCTGCTTTCGTTTGCTTTATTTAATATGAAAATAGAATGTTATCATATTAAAAAGTATCTCATTACTCTCTATAGAGGATAACTAACATAAATTATATATAATATATATGACTGTACTCAAGATGTAAGTACTCTCTCTCTATCTTACAACTCAGCTGTAATGACTTTATCTTAGTGCAAAATTTTTTATATTTGTGTAGGTAAGGAAGGTGGGGCCTTCAGTCGTCAGGTAGAGGGGAGCATCCTTGATATACGGTATCTATAGATTTGCTATGCTCCCCCCTCCTATACATCTGACTTGTTTGAGTGTGAAAGAAGTTTGCGACGTGACGTGATGTGACATTTATGAGAACGTTCTACCTCTCGCAACACGTGTATGTTATGCGTATGTTACATACTGCAATGGTAAATCTTTATATTAAATAATACAACTAATTTTATTACTTACGTTAACATAAGCATCTAACGCACTTTAGTTTGATGGAAATTTATTTGGCTTCTCTTTAAACAAACCCTGGAATTCTTTTGAGTGATCTTTTTTTAAATGGAACTTTAATCCCAACGTGTTGCTGTTTTTCATTTTAATTATTTTATCTTTACACAATAAACACACGCCAACTTTCTCATTTGCTTCGTTAGTCGTAGAACGAAAGTTTGTTTTGTAACTTCTCTTTTTTTTTGGTTCATCATCACACAAATCATCTGTTAGCACATCTTTATTTTCAAAATTTGTGGCACTTTTAGAAGGATGACTTTCTATTTTACCATTCTGTTCAAGTTTTGATTTTTTTAATACCTTACTTAAACTCATTTTTAATCACCACTAATTTTATCGATTATTATAAAAAAAAACTAACGTGGAACTCAGTAGGAGTTCTGGTAAGCAATTATACGATTTCTTCCACGTTATAAGCTTGCGAATGGTATAAATTAAAACACTTAGCACGAAAAATAAAAAATAAGATATCAAAATAGTCAGGTTGATACCACTAATCATCAAACGGTACAGAGGAGGTGATGTGTGACTTTTCTGCTATATCAACAAAGAAGAATTATGCGACAAACTGTATATGAGACGACAACGGAGATGGTACTAAGTAAATGCATCCTTTATTACAACCGCGATCCTTCTAAGTAAGCTTGGTAGTTCTAACGAAGGGGGGGGGGGTGAAGAGAGGGAGAACAAGGGTCTATTTTCTTGCTACTGCTTGCAACGAGCGAAAAAATTGGAAGTTCCTAACGCTGTATAGATTAGGAAGTGCGGGAAAATTCAAGGTATATTGACAACCAGCATGGTGGCGCAGCGGTGTTAAGATGGCTCGTCATCCTTGTACTATCTGTTTGTGTGACTTTAGACTATTACACCTGAAAACATTGAGTAGCAGGTTCAGTATGTATACCTATAGATACGAATCCGCTTGCTTACGTGCTGAGGTAAGCCTTTGGTTTTGGACTTTCAACACGTCATATATTTTTTTATCATTCGGCAAACTTGGACTTTTGTGATTTTATTAGAAAGAAGATTATTTTAACAACTTATTCTTAGTTTTTGTTATATATGGCTCAACTGATAGCTTAAGAAAGCTAAGACTTGGTGAAAAAATCGAAATGCCTCATAAAATCAATGCTAAGTTGTCACTCTCCCAAGTATTAAGTGCCACGAAAGAAAGGGCGTATGACACTATGATACATATATAAAGAAAGCTAGATTAATTACCGATTTGTTGCTTGTCGCAAGCGTGAAAATAGACTTTTGGACACCGAGAAAAAGCTAGTTGTAGTTTCATGCTTAAAAACGTACTGCTATTTTATCACGGATAATTTAGTTGTGCTCAAATCCCTTACGCTGAAAAATTGTTCATAAAGTATTTAGAAAAAATTTTGCACAAAAAGTTATGTAATAAAAAGTATAATCGACTATTTATATATTATAGTTGCTTTTTGTTAGTACTTTCTGTTTTTGGTACATAGTTGTAGTAAATCATTTAAAAAATCGTAACCTTGTAATGAAATTATTTAAAGTTAGAATTAAAATTATTTTTTGTCACCAATTCTTAAAGTAAAGTTTAAACCAAGAGTTCGAGACAAGATCAAGACAAGACCGAGATATCGCTTATCAAGATCAAGACAAGACCGAGATATCGCTTATCAAGATCAAGACAAGAGATTATCTAACGAGATTTAAACGAATGTTGTCTTAAACACGATTTAAACGAATACAAGACTTAAACGAATATTGTCTTGTTTTGCTCCCGTGCAGCCCTAGTTACATTTATCATTTTTTTCTATAGGACTGGAATTCATTTATGTAATAGGAAAAATGTTTTTTCGCTGTTTTTGCAAATATTTTGCTTTATAGAGAGTCTGCACTGCGGTTTGGAGCAAAGTGTGTGGTACAAAAAAAATTTACTATAACGAAATCTATAACTCTATCTCCAAACGCAAACGTGTAAATAGTACGTAAAAAAGTTATAACTGAGAAACTTGCTTTTTTTTGTCTCAGAACGCTGCACTGAAAATACTGTTGAAATTTTTTCTTTGTATGAAACTTATTTAAATGTAAGCCATCAGTTTAGAGATCCAACTGGAAGTTACGAACGAAATTTCAGCCTATTTGGATCATAATTATTTGAGTTAGTCGAAAAACTTGATGACCTACATACATAATTCTAAATTAACACTATGTGACTAATTCAGATGACACTCATTCTAAAAGGAAATTTTTTTTATATGAATAATAGACTATTCATAAGTAGTCTCACTTTTTTCTATGATGAAATCATAAGGGATGGATTCTACCTAAATATTAAGTATATTAAAAAACTATTATAGTGTAAGCATTTCTAAAGAATGTCATTCGATAAAAGTTATCAATAAAGTGACTATTATTTATACAAATTGAGGAACAGCAGAATCCATAAAAAATACTTTTCATTGATTTTTTAATTCATAAAAATGTACAGTTACAATTAAATAGGTAAACTATTGAGGTAAATTTAAATCATATTCAAATAGTTACGTATCTTCTTAGTATTACATGAATTCCCTTAGAGTCTTGAAAAAAAGTAAGCTTAGCCAAAATAACAGAATAATGATGAAATTATAACTTTTTTTGTGAGGTACGTAAATAGATGGTAGTAGATCAACTGGGGTATTTCGAGAAGTTGCAGGGGTGTTGTGGGATCTGTGGGAGCTGCTGGAGGTTTGTGGAAAATGCCCTACCCAAACAAATATATAATATAGGGATATAGATATGAGCGTATGTGTGTACCCATACAGACTTAACGTGCTTTTAAGATACATGTTAAGAAAATGGTAGAAATATCTGACACCCGCATAATTCCTAATTTGTTTGCATGATTGTCTCCCAATAAATATAACTGCTAGCATAAGTCACCTTTTATAAGCACATTCATGTACATAATCTACCGTTTATACAGCGTAAGATATACAGGTGGTCCCATGTAGGCATAATTTTTGTGAAATATTTGTGTTGTTTTATTCAAGATCAAGCAAATGGCAAAATCAGAAACAAGGACTGTATATTCAGTTATAATACTAGTGTTAATGAACACTATATACATTTATACTACAAAATTTGGCAAATTTTAGTATATAATACTAGCAAATACTAGCGAAAGTAATAGTATGTTGTTTGCTTAAGAAACAATTTTACAGTTACTTTTATTATTTGTTTTCTTCCCTTTCAGTATTTACTGGCTATAGGTGTTTATCTGCTCGAATCTAGTTTTCTATTACGACACATGGTGCAAGAAAGTGGAAAAATGATACACAATGTTCACAAAAATTTACTGTAGGAAGTATGGACAATAAGACCACCCGTATATTTTACACCACAGTCATTTACACGCAAACACACACACACACACAAGTAAGCTTTACTCCCTTCACGCTCTGCAAGCCGATCCCCCAGGAATTCATTGGCTTATCTCGAAAAACACAATCAATTAATTAATTTAATTAAACACTGCTGTGGGGGAATTAAATGTTGTTTTTTCAAAAGGTAACAAACGTTTCTGCTTAAAATGAGTATTAAATAAAGTAACAAAAGTACAATTACTTAAATATGTAAAAACATATTATGGAATCATCCATAAAATATTAAAAAATACTGCTACACCAATGGGATTGATGGAATATGACACTTAAACTGATGATATATTCAATGAAGCTACTACCATCATGTTGCCTTATCAATTAAGATAATTTTTCGCATGGTTTTTACTTTCAGAGAATATGTTTGGTGAAAATACTGGGAATAATTATAAAATTCATTTTACAGAAGACTTCATTTTTGATCGAGAACATCTTGCTCATTTGCACATAAATCCAATTCTTGCCATGGAAGACAAGTCTTGTAAATCGTTTTATTTACTTAGACCTGAAAGTATTGATTATGTCCAAAAAATAAATAACTTAGTAGAAGTTTCTTTTGTTAAAAATATTTAAGTTGCTCAAGAAAAGAATTGGAAGAAAATGAGGAGAGGCCATCAGTTTTAAGAAGAAATTGAGAGGATCTGAAGGGGGCCTGAGGGGGGCCAATAAAAGCGTGAAAAGAGAATAAGGGAGGACAAGCAGATGTAAGAACAAATAAAGGAGTGGTGAGGGGGGCTTAGGAGGCAAGCAAGTATAAGAAAAAATGGTAGGGTGTCAAGGGGCAGTGAGGGGGGGTTATAAAAAAACTTATTGGATAAGTTTCACATTGAAATGAAAATAATTTTTTCTTGTTTTAAGGGGGGTGGTTGCCGACGTTACCGGGTATTAGTATGCACCAGCAGAGAGCAATGGGCAGTGGAAGCTGTGAATGTTAAATTTGTACATGTGCTGCTTAAGACTGTCGGCTCAAGAAACTTCGAGACGTTAGTGAGCACTATATGACATGTCTCGCACAGCCATAGATTAGAGCTGTGTATTAAACTCTCTCACTGAGCTAATTCCAGAGCAACCTCATTCAATTCTGCCTAATAATTAATGATTAAAGCACAACTCAATTTAACTAAATCACTATATTTATTTTCTCAAAACAACCAAAGAAATATTTTCAATGAAACTGAGTTACCGCTAGCGATGAAACTGTGCTGCTCGATAAAAATTAGTTAGCGATCGAATTCTGAACGAAAACTCTTTACTCTTTGAAGATTACGTAAAATAAAAATTGACAAACCACAGCGGCTTACCGAGTGCGTGATCGAACAAAGAGACAGAGACAAAACGACAAACCCCTTCGAAAAACAGCTTTCTGGGATTTCGTAGTGCAACGAAGATGCTTGGAGCAAACCCAAAATGTTGACTCACTGTTGAAGCCGAGATTGACAGGAGTAGACTGGCGCACCAGCAGAGAGAACAGCGTTCTAACGGGGACCAGTAGTGCAGGGATAATAGACTAGCCGCTGTGACTTCTCCAACCGAAGGGAACGAAGCTCGAGCTCTCGAACGTGCCCAAGCGCAGGGGAAGATAAGGAGAGAAGACTGCCTTACATAGTAGAAAATCTGACGCTCTCCGCTCCCTTCTTCATACTAACTACATGTCTACGCGTTATCTTTCTCTCTCCGATTCTCTGATTCGATCACGCACACGATAAGGGTCACTTGCAAGTGACAAGGGGGGCTAAGGAAGGTCTGATGGGTAGCTAAGGGGAAAGGAATAAGTGGGATGGGCTGCCAAGGTGGTCAAATTATTATAATGAGGGGCTGAATCAAAATTTTATTGGGTTATTTTCTTATTAAAAAAAAAACAATTCTCCCTTGTTTCGAAGGGGGCTGAAAGGGGTCAACTGTAAGTGGGCGCTGAAAAGAGAGGGTATAAACAGCTCTACCAAAACCATGATACAGTACATAAATATATATTTATATAAATCTTATATTATATAGTTGTAAGACTAAATTCAGTCTCCAACTAATATTTTTATAACTTGCTTCGAGACCAGATATTTGATTTATTGTCAATTATCTGAGTAGATTCCTGACTAAGTTTAACAAATCCCATTAGGAGATTGCGAAGAGAGTGTTCCCTTATTTGAAATGTACTAGTAAATTAGGTATTGCGCTCAAGGTGGGTAAGGATTTTGTGATAGATGCGTATTCTGATTCTGACTCTGTGGGCTGTAAAGGTACTAGAAAACGACTAGTGGTTGTATGATTAGTATACGATCGGGTCCTGTTATGTGGTTTTCGCATAGACAGAGTATTATTGTTCAAAGCACCATGGAAGCTAAGTACATGGCGGCCAGCATCGCAACTAGAAATATAGTGTGGCTTCGTCTCTTCATTGGTGAGATTGAAGTTCAGTGTGTGGGCAAGATAAATCTGTATATTGATAATCAGAGTGCTTTAAGCATGATTGATAAACCTGTATCAAACAGAAGGTCGCATCACATTGAGGTTTGTTATTAAAACATCAGGGAACAGGTGGTGTGTGGTAGCATGTGGGTAAGCTATGTGCAAGGCAAAAGGCAGCTGGCAGACTTTTTGGCTAAGTGTTTGCCTGGACCAAGATTTCGATTTTTGCTGGGATTGATTGGTATGAGACAGTGCCCCAAATAGAGAGAGTGTTGAGAGTATTTGGCGCTCGTCTCATGTTAACATGTGTATCCTGTGTGAGTGTGTGTGTGTACAGGTGGGAGAGTTAAACGCATGAATACGATAACAATACATACATATGCTATACGCTTCATAAGCTTAGTACTTATCCATCCAGCTCTAAGAGCGTACACGTCTGTGTGGCGTAACTAGATGATCAGGGATATTACTAAATATTTCTTTTACTCTGTTACCTGAACTCCTTTATTTTACTTTGTACCATCTGAAGCTTGTAATGTAATGCTACTAGAGATTAGTATATTATAAACATCAAATAGCCAACTATATTATAAACATCTGCCAAAAAATTTTTTTTACTATTTACTTATGCCCCTCAATGTCTCAGATGTTGAATCATAAGATTAAACCCAGTCAGTCGAACAGCATATTATACTTAAAGGGATGGCTAAAGAACAAGTAGCAAGAAAGACTCGTAGCAGTCGTGGTTGTCACTTCCTTTTGTTACGCGCCCTGCTACACGGTTACAGCCAATATTTTTACTCCTCTCCTCGTAGGTGCACTTTTGGTATACCTCTTCCATGAATCTCTTAAATATGTGCCTATATGCGAATCCACATGCGAATCTACTCCTCTCCTCGTAGGCATCTACCCTCACCATACTTCTCAATTAAAAAGAATTAGCGCCTGGTTCGGCCACTTGGTCGCAACGGGGAGCTCGAACCGGTGGAAGAAAGTGGGCACACTCCGTAGCATTACAGACAGAAAACTTCCTACTAATCTCTCATGCTACCAAATTAATTAAGAAAATTACTCGCATAGTTTCTAGTCTCTGCAGATATTTGTGGTAAGACTATTATTGAATTATTCCAAAAAATTTTTATTGAAGATTTAAAAAACGGTAGTAAAATAATCCTCTAATACACTTAAATTAAATCTTTGAATTAAAAGAAAAATTATGTAAAGATGATGGATTCCTAGAACAAAATGTAACTTAAATATTTGAAGATAATGATGATAATAAAACTGTAAATAATTTAAAAACAAATTTTAAGAATTTATTTGCTATATTGAAAAGTGGTCAAAAGAAATTTTTGAATAAACGTATTAATAGTGATACAAAATTATAGTTCATTAATGGTCCAGGAGGTTCTGGAAAAACATGTTTGCATGAAACATTGGTTTTTTTTGTTTTGTTTAAAAAGAAAAACGTACTATCTCTGGCTTGTACAGGAACAGATTTAATTTCATTACTTAAACAGAAGACAAGTCATAGAACATTTTGATTGCTATTGGATTTAAATAACACGAAAAGTTCTTTTTAGAATACTGAACTCATAAAAAAAATTACGAGAAGTAAATATAATTATTCGGGACGAAGCTTTTATAATGGTTAAAAAAGCTTTGGAAATAGTGTATAAAACTTTAAAAGACTTATATGAAAATAATATTCTATTCAGTGGAAAATTATTTATTTTAAGATATGAATTTAGACAAATACTTTAGATTTACAATTTTTATTATTATTAATGGACATTAAAAATGGAACAATAAAGTGTTTTAAACTCTCTCAGGAATAAAAACTTATAAAGTTTGTGACACAAATAAATGGGGATGGTATAAAGAGCTGCCTTAACAAAGTAATTTTTACAACTCATAATAAATGTTCATATATTTTAAATAATAAAATTTGTACTTTTATTAAAAGCAAAGAACATATTTAGTATGGCATAGATTTTCAAAAATATAAAGGTAGTAATCTCATTGAATAAAATATAAACAAAAATTTTTCTATAAAATCTTTGAATAATATACATTAAGGATAACTACCCCATGTTTACAAATACATGCTATCGTTATGTTGATAAGAAACTTAAGTATATTTTGGCTGGTGCAATGGCACTGGACAATGTATAACATAATTGTTGGAATGTTATTAACAAGCAGAAATGATGACAGATTAAAAATTAAGTAATAAAGTTTTTATTTCAAAAATCACGTTAAATACCGGTAGTAATTCATCTTTCCCGTTTATTGTATACAAAAAACAGTTTCCATTAGTTCTAGCTTTTTCCATGACAATCCAAAAATCGTGAGGTCAAAGTTTTGATAAATAATGATTTTACTACAAATGAATTTTGTTTTCTCGTGGTCAACTATACTTACGGGTACCAAAATGTAAGAATCTTGGAAATATTTTTTACAAAATGTTTTAAAGAATCAAGTAAATATCGAAAACACTGTACAAGTTTTCGAAAACTAACAATTTCATTATGTTTTTATCAAAGTTTATTCTGTTAATTTTTCTTTTTTTCTAAAAAATAAGGTTTTTGAAATATGTAAAATGCATCTAAAAAATTAGACTTTGAACAAGTAAAAACACGATGAATAATTACTCATTTATTCTTACATTGGTTCTTACATTAAAGAAAAAATAGAAATACTTACATGACAAGATTTTTTAGTTATATAATAACTTTCATCTGTGTTTTAAAAATCTTAAATTCTAATAAAAAATTTATTTTACAAAATTGGAGAACAAGACAGCCTTTAATTTCGTACTCAAAATTTTATTATTAAAAAAATCATCTTATTCCTTGAAACGTTAATCATATACCAATAAAAATTATATAACTTTGTTTCCTTTGTCAAATATCAGTTGCCTAGCGCGAAGCTGCGTGCCTACAGATATATGGGTCAGATTGTAAAGGCACGGAACGAGAAGGAAAAAAAAAGGTCCACATTTTTTTTTTTTTTTTTTCTTTCCTTCGCTTCGAGATGAGTGCGGGTTACGCCGCTCGGAAGTTGGAAGTCTTGGGATTTTTCTCGAGAGCTCGGGGCGGAAATCTCGGCTGGTGAGAAGTTGGGCGCGCTTGGGATCGAAAGGAGAGTCGTGCGGTGGATAATTTGCGGAGGGTAGCGCTGCTGAGATTCGGCTGTGGAGCTGTCGAGCTATAACCAAGTGCTGGTGATGATAATGGACGTGAAAAACTGGGACGCTGTTGCGTGTGACACTTTTTTTTTTATTTTTGTAATATGCGTCTGATTAATGTTTTTTTTTTTTTAATAACATGTGTATATTATAACAATGTGGGGTGATTATGAGTTTCCGTGTGAGGGGCGAGGTTACGTCATTTTTTACGTTGCTGTATGTGTTTGCTTTCATTGTTCCACTGTTTCGTTGTACATGGGTTGTTGCAAAAAATGTACATATTTTTTCCTCCTAACAATGTCCGTTGAGAAGAACATGATTACGGTGAATATGGAAAAATAAAAAAATAAAAGAATTTTCATGTCTTGGCTAATTAACAAGTGGAGAGATACTACTGTGATGCGCACGAGGTACGACTGCTACATTCATCACTGGAGATAAAAAAAAGCATAATTGCGACGTTCATGAGATTTTTTGTAATCCATTTTTTTATTTTCCGTTGCTTTTTTTTTTTTTTTTTTTTTTTTTTTTTTTCTTCTTCTTCCTTGCCTCATCTTGTTAGTAATTTAATTCAGACCCGAGCTTCCTAAATGTAAATTTCCCGAAGCTAGATTATAAATTTTAGTAAATGAAAGATTATGTGATAACTATCAACACTTGCACTAAACACAAGTGCGCCTCCAAACACACAGTTGTAGGTGTGACATTTTTCGAGATTCTTGCTGTTTGTTCTTTCTGACGTTCTCTTTAAGCAACGTTATGGTGTAGTACTAGGTGTTGGTTTTTTTCCTGGTCCTCCTGAGAGAGCAGGTGACACTGGACTTGAGGTTAGCAAGGAAATAAACCGAGAGCAACAGTTCTGCATCATGGTTAGCAGGGACGCCTGCTGATTCAAGCTGGTATACTTCTTAACGCCTAGACAACCAGAGGCTTTACCTAGATAAACGATATATCGCAAAAGTAAGTATTTTTTTTGATAGTCTTCATAAAATTATAGTTGTGCGCATGCGCAGTCTAGGAGATATTGATATTGTATCCAAAAAATGTATACGTTTGCAATGCATCGTTTATTTTAGTAGATCCCCAGCGTTTTTTCACAGTGGCTGTAAGTACTTGTTAACAGATGAATTTGTTGTAAAGGGTAGTTACCCTCTTTACTATTTCCTTTACTTCTCCTACTTATACTTATAAGTGCTTAATCTCTGTGTGTTTTATTTTCCCCTTATGTTTTGTGTTGAGATAGTCGCAAGAAACGACGCTGCCAGCTGCTGTGATATCTGGCCATGGCGGTGTCTTAACGAGCGAGATGCAAGCATTATATTACAGGAAATGTCACTAAAGGTATCCAGTCAACAGGCAACACCGTCCTAGTCAAAGACGAAGTTTCTGCCTCGTTCATCCAAATCGTGCGCACCCCATTACATTGGCACTTGATAAAAGAATCCACGGCTATGTATCACGTGACATTGTCTACAAGGAAGACGACATTTATTATTACTATTCACATAATAACAGTGAAGTAGTGGCTGTATATAGCTGCAGCAAAACAAAATCAAGATCAACAAAAGAGCCGTTGCCGACTTCCAGCACTCGAATATTTTGTGTACGAGTGCGAGTGAGGAAAAAAATAATATTTCGATAACCAACAAGCTTAGCCTGTGAAATCAGATTTTTACAGCCAACGAGCGCTGATCTACAACGCACATAGTACATGTAGCGTGTATACATTAGTATACGTAAATATACGGCTATTGGCTACTCGTGGCTCATATTGCATTATTATACTACAACTTATGCACGACAATTACCATATTATAATTGATCTGTTCTAGGTTACAAATTGAGTAATCATCTCGTTGATAAGAAATAAGCTCTTAAATACTAATTTAAAGATCTTCTTACAAAATGCAAATCAGAAAATAACGTCTTAGTATTAACAACTAGCCTGTTATTACATATTGAACTATTTGCGAAATGTGCCTATTTCAAGCAAAAGATATAAAAAATTCTGGATACTTCTACGAAATACAGATCAACTCTAAGCATCTACATAGTAAATATCCTCCAACAAGGCAATGAAGTATAATTGATGATGAAACAAACTCCAGTTAAGTTTAATAATAATTATAACAATAACTTATTCGAGAAAATTATAATCCCACCTATAAATATTAGTCATTCCATCTTTCTATTTAAATTCCCATCCCTGGTGCATGTGATGCGGCTCTAAACTAAATGAAGAGGTGACTAGCGGGGAGCGCGAGGTAGGTAACTTGGGCGGATTTTTAGAGTTTTTGCTTTTAAAAGCATTACAAGCTTTGAACTGTGCCGTCATCTAGGGGTTGGGAAGGGTTAATACCATAAGCTTGGAAGATAATAGAAGGACCATATAATAGAAGGTGGTGAGGAAGCGTTTGCGAATCTCGTGGCATCGCAACCGATTATACCCGAGAACGGCTAAAGGGACGTTGATATGCCGTTAAAGCCTTCACAGAGTTCAGCACTACCACCACACACGTCCATCAGACCCTCGTCGCCATATCTACCAGTCAGCTGGGTGCAAGCGATATGGCTGGTATGTCCAGTAACAAGCACATATACAGCATCGGTAAGCTACCCACAAATTAGGAGGTGCACACTTGTGCCATCTGATTGTAGAGCGCAGACACGCATGTATGCGATGATCTCAACAACAAATCTTACACCTGCTTTCTTATTAGGCTGCACCTATTGATCCTACAAGTCCAGCTTTCACGAAGTTCACAGTTTAAAAGAGTTTCTGTGAAGAGCCACTGAGGAAGAGCGTCTCCTAGAGCTTAGAAGTGCGTTCCGCTAGCCACCCCTACCCAAATACTTCTACCCACTGGAATCAGCTTACAAGCCCAAGGTTAAAGCCATATGGGCCAAGATACAGCTGAAGGTTGCTGGTACAAGCGACTCACCATCGATGAGCGTAAACGTGCAGGAGGTAGCGTCTATCCACATCGAACAAGCTGCCCTTCAAAAGGTGATGAAGGAGTAACCGCAAAAGTTAGATAACCCTCCAAAGTAGCCAGGTTTGACATAATGAATAAGTATCCAGCGGAAATAGCCAATAATCTGACCAAAAAAAGGCCCAAAAACCTGATATTGACAAGGATATCGTGAAGCTGGTGGTAGACCATCTATACGTCGAGAAGCGCTGGATATCTTTGGCAAAGTACGCCAATAAGCCAAACCAGAGCTCCTGGTCCTCAAACAGTCCTTGTAAGTAGAAGTGACAGTCATCCTCTTCCCTTCCTGAGGAAAGGGGACGCCAAGATTTGGATTTATGCTTACAAAGGTTGAGTCCGAACAATAGATCGAACGCGAAAGACTCTGGTAGCCCGAAAGACACGTGTCCATCGCAGGAATCACAATGGTGTTGCTATAAGTGTAACCATTTAGGCCACTATGCACACTGTGCCGCCTCCCTCTTCAAAATCCTCACAGGCCTTGGTTGCATTAGAAGACGCGCACCGGTGTTGGCTACAGCTTGAAGTAGCTGGGTACAAGCTGCGAGCGCTATATGACCATGGTGCTACGCAGACTGTCATGCGAGCAGTAGGGATCCAGATAGCGAACTCCTGCGGTCGTAAGCTACGTCCCACGATGGCAAGCGCGGCGATGGCTGATGGACGATCGTCACGCACTCTAGGCCTCGTCACCCTACCTTTCGAGCTAGTAGGGGCAAAACGGGACGTGGACGTCATCATGCTGCCCAAGTTAGATTGTTATGTCGATGCTAACTTCATCAACGCTTTCGGGACCGTCCATGATCCTGTCGATAGAGTCCTGGTGCTAAAAGGACAAGGGACCAAGGTTTCTCTGGAGGTAGCCTGACTGCGATGGATAAGATGCAGTTTGCTTCCACAGGGTTAAACGAAATTTCGTTCAAACAGCAAGAGGAGTTGCAGACACTCTTTCACCGCTATGTGGGGTGTGAGGCTCCCCTAGGGTGCACTACGTGGATCGAGCACGAGATAGAACTCACGACCCTGCGGTGTATTAAGTAGAAGTGTTACCCCATATTAGACAAGATTCTGGAGGTCATACACGCCCATGTGAGTGAGATGCTCAAGAGCGGCATGTTGGAACCATCCAAATAGTGGCTCAGCAAGTCCCATAGTCATAATACGCAAAAAGAACGACAAGTATTGATTTTCCATTGACTACTGGAAAGTGTGAGCTGTGACAATGCCCGACACAGATTCAGTGCCTCATATGAATACCATTCTGTATAAACTGCGGAGGGCCTGCTCTATCTCGACCCTCGATCTTAATAGCACGATAAAGTCATCGATGATTAATTATAGCCAAAATACCAATCAAAGTATGACTACCGTCAAGTCATCTACATGAATAAGTATTTGCTATTTATAAATTATAGCTTAACAACATACATTAAACTGTTTCTTAAAAAAAAATTTGTTTCAACTCTGATGCATAAGCTTCGGAAAAATAGATCTTTCATAAGTCGCTTCCAAACATTAGTTGCATTAAAAAGTATTTTGTTCATTTTTAGGCATCTCCTTTAGAGTTTGTCAAAAATATAAAAGTCTTTAAAGTCGTCAATAGTAGTCTCGATATCGCCTTGCCTTTCCTTAAAAATTCAAATCGAGACACTATTAAAGTTTACAACATCGTGGCAAGACCAATATGACAGGCTTTGAGACTGTTTACTTTAAGAAGCCTTTCTGTGCTGGATCTTTGAAAGTCTCTTTTAAGTACATTCTTTTTTGTACTAAAATTTACAACACTTTTAATAGGGCCAACTTGTATTCATAAGAAAATACATTCAGCTTACACCATGAGTCTTATTATTTAATTGTATCTTAGCGCAATCGCTATAAAAATGTCTTATGTATGTATTTTTATTTTATTTAAAGATTAAAATGTATAAAAGTACGAGTAAGTGCCACTCCATTTAATTACTTTACTAAACTAGATCTAATAGTTTTTAAATAGTATTTTATACGCTCCATAGGTCATACAATGTTAGTCAGTTCATTGAAAAGTCTGAAAAGGACAAAGACTTCAAAGGAGTATTGAATTTTTATACTACTTTTTGTGATAAGGCTCCCTTGTAACTGATTTAAAGACAATTACATAATGGCTCTACAATTAACTACGATGGACTCGGAGAAAAACAAAACAGATATGGGCTTCTAAAAAAATGTCATAAAATTTATGTGTTGACGAAATAAATAACAACTAAGTGTTTGCTCTTACATTCAAATCATGTACTTTCTAGCTCGATTTTTTTCTTTGATTACTTTTTAACTGTATACTTCACAAAGATATACTGCATCAGAAATCCTTCCTAGTTCTTAAACTTTATTCTTAGAAGATTGACTTTACAAAAAAATCTTCCAGTGCACTTAACATGCTTGAAATAAGGAATATTTAAATAAGTATTATAAACCAATGGTATGCATTCGTAAGAGCATTTTACACGCACAATTGTATGTATCTGGAAAAATAATAAAGAATTTAAGGGCATTAACTTTTATTCAAATGTTGACAATGAATTGAGTATGTACACTTATTATGATGCCCTGGTCTCCCTGATTACAGTATTATAGTATTTAGTCCGTAAGGTACAATTGTTTCATTTTAATATGCAGACATTTTTATCTCCTTGTACTAACTCCATGTAATATTGTCTTATAGAATTTTTTAAAATGTTAATACTATTATTAATACACATATTTATTTTTAGCTGCCCAAATACAATTTAAAGGGGTGAAAGTAACCGTTAAAGATGAACTCCAAACGGCTGTTTCCACATAACTCCACTCCCTGTCCATATATTTTTTGTTAAAACAAAATAAAAGTTAGGTAATTAAATAAAAGTGGTCAAAAAATGATGACTCAGACAACGAGGGTTGCATCCTCTACTTTTGAAGGGTTAAAAATCCATATTTTTTGGCGACATTTTTGTGAT
This sequence comes from Copidosoma floridanum, assembly GCF_000648655.2. The sequence continues at coordinate 821,993 of NW_019380359.1, read as the reverse complement.
AAAAATTTGTGAAAAGACTTAAAAATTATAACAAAATGTTGTAAACACGTTAAACAAAACAATAAAGTTAACATGTTTTGGCATTTTTATGCCAACTACCCTCATTGTAGATTAACTCCCCCATTACAGAATGACCGTGAACATTGTTTTAAAGCCCCAAAAAACTTGAACAAGCTTATAAATATGTAGTGGCTCTACACGGTCACTGATTACACATCTGCTCTTATATTTCTAGAATTTACGATTGCTAATCTAATATAGCAAAAAGAAATCTTAAAAGAACATTTTATTTGATTATGTAGAAGAATGTTAGAAGTTTTTTTTAAGTCATTCATTGCAATTCATTACATTAATGACTCATACTCATAAATGTCATTAGTCTGGAAATTTATTAATCATATTTTTTTTCCACTTTTTGGAAAGTACAATTTTAATTAAATAACAATCTCATTAAAAAAACGTATTAACTGACAATAAACACTTGTATCTACGTGTTAAATTTATTGCCAATGTGGGTCCAGTGAAATATCTAAGGACAAATAAAATAAGTAATACTCATGGCAGTTTGAAAGAAAAAAAAATGTATGGAGCCCCTCATCAAATTGTTAATTTGTCTACATTATCTGTTAAACAGTGTATGCTAAAAAAAATTGATATACGTCATGTTCTAAACTTTTTGAAAATATATATTCATATGATCATCATAATACTATTTTTGACAGTGTTACTGTGACAAGTTTGTTCATAATTCGATTATGTAATGATTGTTACGTCATTTTATAAGGAGTGAAATTGATTGGAATTATCGGAAAATATTTAGAATATCGTTTTTGGCTTTAAACGTGCACTTAAAGGGAGCAAATTTTTTAAATAATTCAATAATTTAAAAATACTTGAAAACTTATTATTAATTTTTTCCACAAATTTTTTGCTTATTCAAAATTTAATTAGCTTCTACGTACTGTACTTGCAGTTTTAAAAATCGTACTTGGCATAGTAGTCTTACGTATATCCGATGTACGCAAATTACTCGTTTATTTGAAATCTACGTAACTTGTGGACCAAATTTTTTTTTGTTCATTATTAATTTAAAAATTTTTTTTTGTTTCTTTTGCTAACCACTATATCATTTAAATATTTTTTTAGATTGAATACATAGACTTAACTTGATTTTGCTTATTTTTCTAATCTCAAATTTAACCATTGACGTTGAAGAGTGCTAATAATGTGATTCTTGTACCATACTATAAGCAAATACTTTGCATGGCAGTAGCACCACTTTTCCATTTTCTATTTTAATTTTTTTACTGCTAGTCATCTATTTTGTTAGGTTTTGCTAATGCTTTCTCTCTGCATTTTCCATGCGTGATTCCGCTTATTACAAATTGTTTTATTATTGGTAAGCAGATGCAGTGGTTAACTAGTTCATTTTACTTTCAACATAATTGTAAGAATTCATCTTCTAGGTATTTGAATGATCTAGTTAACAATTTACACAGTTTAACAGTTAGCTTTCAATTTTTTTTTGTTTGAATATTTTTTATGAATATCCTATTTATATTTAAAAATTATTTGCCGATGTGAAGCACTTACGCCAATGCTACTATTTTTATTTATAGTAATAAAAAAAATTTTTTTAGTATTCAATGTTTCATCTAGACAAACTATAACAGCTAAAACGTTTTAACCAATTTGCTGTTTTTTAATTGCATTATTTTCATGGTTAATTGTACTTCACAAATTAATAAGAACTTGTTAAGACTTGGGACATCTGTAAATAACAGATCATAATACAGTAGTTAACCACAGCGGTATTGCTCCTGCATTTTTTTATCAAAACCTATTAATAGATAAATCGCAGTTTTTTCACTTTTAGTAGTAGAAACCACAATTGATTAATCATATTGTTTTGTTAAAATGCAGAAGCCTTACTGCAATGGTTAACCTGTGTATTGTTGTATTTAAAAAAAATTTGATTCTCACAGTAAGAAAAAGTATAAATAATAATTTTGTGAAAAGGAGAATCTAGTTCAAAACATTACTTGCATCACATAATATCATTGTATACATTCAATACAATCAATGCATTTACATGTAACATTCATGTCAATGTACACTTTGTAAAATACAATTATTAAATAAACTTATTTTATTCATAAGAAAATACATTCAGCTTACACCATGAGTCTTATTATTTAATTGTATCTTAGCGCAATCGCTATAAAAATGTCTTATGTATGTATTTNATACAATCAATGCATTTACATGTAACATTCATGTCAATGTACACTTTGTAAAATACAATTATTAAATAAACTTATATTAAAATTTTTCTTCTCTTAGTTTATAAACAAGAATGCTGTGTTCAGAAAAAGATTATGCAATTCTCAAATTGAAATTTTTGGATACTAAATAATTAACATATTCACAAAATACCTGTCGATGCACAAGTTCTAGCACCGTTACTATCAATGACATTCGACCCGGGTAATGGTGAAGAACCAAAGTTTACCATTAGTAACAAATAAATGCAATTATATAGTATACTGGAGGAAATAATAAGGCAGCATGTAAGAAGAAGATGAATACGGTAAAAAGTCAAAGCACCAAGGGCGTGGCGCGACTGCAGCCGAACGCACGCTAGGTAAACCAAGGTGCTATGGCTGTAACTCCATAGAACACCACTTCCTAGATTGTCCCCGCAATCCGGAAAACGCCAATCAGGGAGCATAATCGAGGAAATTACGCTTCCCCCGAATCCACAATCCTCATTTGCAGGCATCTCTTGCACCCAACCGTCCATCCCTCCTAAGGTGCACCAGGAGGAGGTCCCAGAGCGAGTAAGGAAAGAAAAAGGCTGGTGCTGGCTTCCACTCATGCTGTAGGGATATGAATTTCAAGCCCTTGTAGATAGTGGTGCGAAGCAAACACTGATGGGTAAGATAGGCTTGCAGTTAGCTTGCACATGCGGTTGGGTCCTAAGCCCCAGTTACGGTCAGGGAGCTGACCTTGCGGATGTTAGTGTAGCCCGATGAGCAGGTTACGTAGTCCTCCCGATAAAGTTCGCAGGGGCACAAGAGGGATATCGAAGTTGCGATCCTACCTGACATGAAGGACGATTGCTACTTAGGCATGAACTTTATGAGAGTTTTTCGGGTAGTCTTCGATGTGTATGCAGGTCAACTTTTTCAAGGGGAAGGGAAGTTTGACCTTAAGATTGTAGCAGTTGAATCATAGGGTAAAATTTAACTGGCTTTAGTGGGCCTTATCAACGTGACGCCTTTGGAAGAGGAGCAAGTCTGCCAGCTAATCGACAGCTTAACAAGTAATGAAGTGCCTCTGGGCTATACTTCGTGGATTGAGCACGATATTGGGCTGACCACAAAAAAGCCGATTAAACAGCGTTATTACCTGGTGTTGGAGAAGTTACAAAAGAAGATGCATGAGCAGGTCGATGAAATGCATAAGAATGAAGTGATAGAGCCGTCGGATAGAAGCTGGTCAAGCCCCGTTTTGATGATAAAAAAGTCAAACGGCAATTATTGCTTCTCTGTCGATTATAGGAAGGTGAGTGTTGTATCAAAATCGGACGCATACCCTTTGCTATACATGGAGACCATTCTTTGTAAGCTTCGCAGAGGTCAAGTTATCTCCACACTGGATTTGAGTAGCGTGTACCATCAAATGCCGTTTTCCAAGCGTACTCGTAAAATTACCACTTTTACTGTACCAGGAAAATGCTTATTTCATTTTTGCCGAGTGCCTTACGGTTAAAGCTCAGCCCAGGCTACATTTCAACGGTTAATCGACAAAGTAATTGGTCCTAAACTCGAGTCCTTTGCCTACGCTTATCTTGATGACATCATTATTCTCACTGAGACTTTTGAGGAGTGCTTGAAGTGGCTTGAACACGTGCTTACGAAGATTAAAGCCGTAGAACTTACAATCAATAGCGAGAAGAGTGAGTTCTGTCACAAAGAGGTTTACTACCTGGGAAGCCTTGTAAGTCGTGACGGTCTTCGCCCCGATCCAATGAAGATTGAGCCGATCGTGGCCTATCTGGCACCCCGAAATCTAAAGCAGCTACGTCGCTTTCGAGGCATGGCTTTCTGGTACTGAAAGTTTTTGACTGATTATGCCTATGTCACTATTATCCTATGTCTCAACTCCTGCAAAAAGACTGTAATTTCGCGTGGATCGAAAAGCAACAAAATGCTTTTGAGCACGCAACGTCTCTTAGAGCCTCTGCTCTGACGCTGCAGAGGCCCCTCGTTGACACACCGTTCATCATACAAACAGATGCCAGTGATGTTGGACTTGGCGCCGTGATCACGCAAGAGGTTGACGTGCAGGAGCGAGTGCTCGAGTACGCTATCCGTAATTTAATGCCAGCTGAGAAAAATTATAGTGTGACTGAAAAGGAATGTCTCGCTTTGCTCTGGGCTATACACAAATTTTGGCCCAATGTAGAAGGGAGTCACTTCAAGGTCATCATGGATCACAATAGCCTTCGTTGGCTGCATAATATGCAATAGAGATGCAGAACTATGATTTCAAGATAAAGCATCAAAAAAACGCCCTGGATTACGTGTCAGATGCGCTCTCACGACTGTACGAATAAGAGAAAGAGCTTTCTGTTGGAGCAGTGATTCCTACGAATACCACGCAAGATGCCTGGTACAGCGACTGGTTAGAGAAAGTTAGTCTCTCTCCTACCGATTTTCCGCGCTGGAAAGTCGTCAGTCAACATCTCTACGTGTACTGCCCTGACCCCAGAATCAACGATACCCTAGGTGACACAGACGCGTGGAAGCTCATCGTACCCCAGGAGGTGAGAAAGGCAGTGTTTGCAGGAGTGTCATGACGAGCCGCTAGCAGGCCACCATAGTCACGAGAAGACCTTCACTCGCCTGGCCTTAATATCCTCAAAGCATAGCTGATCACGTGAGAAAGTGCCGAGTTTGCCAGCAACTTAAAGTAGAACAAAAGCTGCCAGCTAGGCTGATAGACAGACGCATTATCCCCGTGGTAAATAGTTGCAGCAGACATCATGGGCACATTGCCACGCAGCCCGCATAGATGCGAGTATATTTTGATTTTTGAAGATCCGTTCACTAGATAAATCGAGTGTGTATCCCTGCGAAAAGCCAATCCAAAGGCTGTTATAAGCACCTTAGAAGAAAAGATTATTTGGTGATTCGGTGCGCCTCTGCAGCTCCTTACAGATGATGGAACGGAGTTTAAAAACACCTGAAACCATCCCCAGGCAAACCCAGTGGAACGAGTCAATCGGGTCTTTAAAACGATGATTGAGTATTTCATCAAAAAAGACCACCGCATCTAACTACGGACAAAAAGCTAACAGAGCTCGTGCTTTTAAGCTGCAAGCCAGCACTATGGCGACAAACTTTCTCAGTCAGCAGGCCATCGATGATTAGAAAAATCGAATTATACGCCTTCCACTCTTGTATGAAGAAGCTTACGAGGCTGCAAGACGTGCCCAAGAGCAACAAACTGAGTATTATAATGTGCATCGGCGTGATGTACAGTTTCAAGCAGGTGATAAAGTCTGGAAGGAAAATTAAATTCTGTTGTCGGCTACTAAAAACTTTGGAGCTAAACTGGCACCAAAATTCGTTGGGCCGTACCCTATTCTTAAGAATACGGGCTCCAACTCGTACGAGTTAATAAACGCTGAATGTGGAAGAGAAAGCCCTGTCCATGTGCAACAGCTGAAGGCCTACTTGTCAGACCGATATACCTCGGAAAGCAAAGAAGACGTCAAAGCTGCAGAACCACCCCTATTACCGTTGGAGAGCGAAAAATTGGCGAAGAGTGACTCACTGGAAGCAAGCGTAACTGTGGAAAGTATTTGCGATGATGAGTCTGTAAAGAGAATTCAGGGCCACTTGCAAAAGAGGCCTCCCACAACCCAGAGGGCCAATATCCCATCATCGAACGACATTATAAGGCCTAGCAAGGCTACGGGACCGGTCAAACGAAGACGTGGAAGTCTGCCTAGACACCTAAGTGTACGGGCCAATGAACCGTTTAATCTCGAGAAAGAAATAGACCATCCGCTGTGGGTAGACGCGTTAGGGGAACGCAAGCGTGGGCATCTGAAGAAAGCCGCTGCGTTAGTCTGTTAGTTGCACGTTCTAATTCTTTTTTTTTTTTAAATAGCTTCAACCATTTTTTTTATCCTTCATGCGACACTCGATACATTTCATTAACTACTGACTTCATTTCTCTTCATCTTTTGTTTCATTCATTTCTCATTAACATTGTTCAGTGATGGACCAAACCCCTGAGAATGAGTTAGGAGAACGGCTGAGGGGTTCGCACTTGGATGAACACAAGACAACCGCAGAGATGATGGCGTTCTCTAGCCCCGTCTCTCATGAGCCAGTTACCATAGATTGACTAACGGAAGCAGATGACCTTGCGGCCTGCCTCGCCCGTCTAGCTACATCCTGGCTAGATAACTTGTTATCCAAATTAGAGGAGGCCAACCATTGCATACACACGCAAGGACTGAAGAGGTGGAATCCCTTGCCTACGTGGACGAACTGGGCATCTCGTGAGCCAACCCTCCCTTTATGGACCTGTCGGGTGAGTGATATGATGTCACGTGGGAGAAGGGCAGCGCCAAAGATGCCACCACCATGGCGAAACCCAACGATGCAGCAAGCGAACGTCAAGCCACTGAGCCCATGGAACTCGGCCCTGCAGAAGATAGCTCGCCCACCCTCAAGGACGTGGAAGCCATTCCAGCCAAAAAAGATGCGCCAGCCTCCGAGCTCGTAGAGGCTGTCCCGGCAGAGAGCGTGGTTCCAGCCTCCAAGGTCACCAAGGCTACCCCAGCCGAGAACGAAGCACTGGCCATTGAGACCATGGAAGCCACTCCAGCAGAGATAGACATGCTGGCCACTGAGACAGCAGCTGCTTCGGCCGAGAAAATTGCGGCAGCAACTGAGGCCCTAGAGGCTAGCCCGATGTAGGCGGGTACGCTCGCTATCGAGTCCATGGAGGTCGTCACTGTAAAAGATGACACACCCGCCTTCAAGGTCATGGAGGCCATCACGGCCGAGAACGCTGCCCGCACTAAAGAACCAAGCAACGCTACGAACGAGGCTTGAGCAACAGAGGCCACCCATGCCGAGAATAATGCACTTGGCTCAGAGGCAACCTTGGCAGCTCAAAATCTGCACACTCTAGCCCGTACGCTTCGTGATTTGGCACGAAAAAAGCCTGGCTGAGATAAAACATCTCAAGGAGAGTGCCACTTGTTCTCTTTGAGAAACCAGGGTAAAGGATACGAAGTATCTGGGTGCGGTGTATCGATATTTCGTGGAGTATGGAGCGCGTAAGGACTCGAATGCTCATGAGGTCTCAGCTGGACAAATAAGGGTGGTCTTGAGGGTTTCAAAGGTGCACTATCCTACCCTAAAATGCGCCAGCGCAAACTGAAAGAGGAGTTGCAAGAAAATCGTCATCTATGCGCGGAGAAGCCCTACGCTGCTGCCCACTTTTTTCCGTCTCGATACTTGAGCACTTTTTGCCACAGCTGTGGTTCTTCCTAGAGAAGCGAACTGACCTCTGCCCACGTAGAAAGGACCACCACATGGGGGAGCGATGCCCAAATAGTACTTGGCATTGACGATTTCCTGAGTAGAACCTAGCAATCAAGAGGTTATTCTGACCACAGATGCTTCACGCTGAACATCTTTTTTTTCCATTTAAAAAAATTTATTTTTCTTTCATTTTTATTATTTAANCGTAATGCGTATGCTTTCAAATTTTAATGTTACAAGAGAAAAACGCCGGATATCAAAAAAAAAGCTAATCCAAGACTAATTGTTGCATAAGAATCAGCATTACAATTATTAAAAATCAAGAAAAAAATGAAAACAATCGTTGTAATAAATGTTTAAAAGTTTATTTATAGAAACAAGCCTAGTGTGCCTTTTATTATTTAATTATTTCTTTTTACATCACATAATATTATTGTGTCCTTTGTTTGTATACATATAATCATCATATTTTGCAGACTATGAGTTTTCGTTTCTCCACACACTAACAATCCTCTCCTTCTGCGGGCTCCTACTGCAGGACAAGATGCAGTTAGAAGAAGCTTCGTGACAAGCGCAAACCGTCTTGGGCAGAAGGGAACGGTAGAGAAGAGGCCATTCAGGCTAAGCAAAAGTTAAAAAAATTTTTTTTTAAATTTAATTTTATCTCATTATTCTTTGATAAGTTATTGTACTGCTTTTTTGACTCTCACCCTGTTCTTTCTCTTTCCACCGTTTAGCGAGCGACCTCATGAAGAAGACACACAGAGGTACGAATCTTCTGGGGTGGGGGTGTAACGGGTGATTAATACCTGGATGCTGTTTACGCTCACCTACACTGCGCGAGGAAGAAAGGCCGGTGAGAGAAGAGGGTATCATAATGTGTATGACAGAGAGAGAGAGAGAGAGAGAAAGGAGAGACAAGCATCTTGCGATGCGTATGACACCAAGTCACCACCAAGGAACAGCCTCTCCATCGCCTTGCCAGCTAGTGCCACCTCATGCCTGCGAACAAGCGACTTGCCAGCAAGATACCAAACCGAGAATTCCTATTGAGAGACCATCTGCTAGGCTAACAAGCGTAAGCACGAGGCTACGCATAGAGATATAAGAATGGTATGCAGAAGCGGTCAAATTTTACAATATAGGCAAAGAGAGAGACAGACGCCGACTATTATTCTATCTCTCTCTTGCGAAGCGCTGTGATTGCATATTCTCGCTTGAATTAAACAGCTGTTGGTATAAGTGGACTGAAGAAAGCAGCAGATGCCTGATGCTCGGCAAGAGAGAGAGAAATGAATTGCAGGCGTCTGTCTCTCCCTTTGTCTCTATCACTTCCACTTGCAGAGCAGAACAGCGCTTCTGCACTCTATTTATTTGTCTCTATGAGGCTACAAAAAGCCAGGTAAGCGCAGTGCATGCATGAAAATTGTGATAGCCGCGTAATTTCTCTCGGTGTCTGGTCGAATTATTGCATGCCGTCTGCTCCGAGAGAAAAGCCTTTCCTGGCCGTACGTGCCTTGTTATTAATGTGGTCGAGCAAAAAACACACACACGAAGACACAGATACTTTTGTACCAGTGAAATTAATATAGTTTCCGTTCTTATGATCACTAAATGTTTGTGTCTTGCTTTGCGTGAGCCTTTCCCTACACGGAGCCCTTCCGGCTACTCTTTATTTACAGACTTTATTTAGAAATCGTGTTCAAAAGGGAGTTGTAAGCCGAGTATCCTGACTTGAACCAGAGCTGAGCTGGCCCCTCAGCAAGCGGATGAGAGCAAGGAAAAGTAGACTCGTTGTCCACGTTGTAATATGATTCTGTCTCTGTGGGTACTCGGAAAGCACAGTTCTGGTCAGACTACTCTTCGTACTAGATGAAAAAGAAAAGAAAAATAAATTCATGATTTAATAAGAAGTTCTGCATTAGTTCTTTCTTATTCGTATCACAGTACCGTAAGTATTACTTATTATATTTGTTCTTAGATATTCCACTGATCCCACACTTACAATAAATTGACCACGCAGAAAATATAAATAAATTTATGATATACCAAGAAGTTCTGCATAAGTTCTTTCTTATCCCTATCCCACTACCGTCAGTATTACTTATTTTATTTGTCCTCAGATATTTCACTGGTCCCACACTTACGATAAATTTAACACGTAGATGCAAGTGTTTATTGTCAGTTAATACCTTTTTTTAAAGACATCGTTATTAGAACGAAGGTCTTTACATCGCGTACTGGGGAGGGGGGGTGGAATTTTAAAAGCGGCAGATTTGTATGAAACATAAGTGGCTTACTGGAGGTCTCTTCCTCCTAATTCATTATATTTTCCCCCTTTCTCTGTCACCCTCACCATCAGTCCCCTACACACTTCCCCTTACCCTACCCTTCATCTTCTAACCGTACTGCGCTACTCTCCTCCACACCTTGGCCCACCAATCCCCTTCACACTCTCAAGCAACTAATTTTTAAACGAAACGTACCAGTCAAAAGTCCATATTATTTAGTTTGATTTTGTTAAAGTACGAGTATTAAAATATTATTATAATACGAGTGTCATACAAAATGTATAATGCGCAAAAAAAAACTCTACCGTTTGTATTCTACCGTATCTTCGGATTTCAGAACTTTTCTAGGCTACAGATTCATTAGGACGAATACTATTCATTGCCAGTATAGGAAGGCCTTAGAAATTCCTTACATGAAAAAATTAACTCAACAACACATGAAACTTACCTAACTTTTTTTTTGTTAAAAGATATTTTTATGGGGTTCGATTCACAGCTATATAATCTCTTGCTTCGCTAGGTTGGGGTTCGTCCTCTTCGACTATTCATAGTTTAGAGCCAACAGTCTCGTAGAGGCACGTATACACATTTACAGCTTGCACTGAGCCCCAAATATCTAGTGTCCAGTGCCATAAAAGGGATTAATCTTATTTTTCTTTAAAATTCAAAAAAATTGGTGTACTTGTAACTGATGCTTCCTTGCCAAAAAAACTGTTGTTATTACTTATCTTTAAAAACACTTATCACTAATTTCAACTTGCCTCAGACTTAGTACTATCACCTTTATGGAACTTTTAAAAACAATAAGTTTATTTATAGAAACAAGCCTAGTGTGCCTTTGTAATCGTATTATTAAACTTAGTAAAACAGTTCACTTACTTAAGATTGATACCCTTTTTTCAATAACGATTGTATTTATTTTCAATTAACGTTAATAAACTGTTAGGATATTCATTACCAATAATCTATACCTCTAATTTCTGACTTATGTTCATACAATTTTAAATGCAATTAACAAAGCTCATCTGTCCTATAAATCCTTCTTACGTGTGTCTTTATCCAGATTACCTTCTCGCAGTGACGGTGGGTATGAAAGTAAGTGCGTAATCCAGCAAAGTCTCTGGATTACGACTATCATTTGGCCGTGCCAGGTGCACGTTGGTGTTTTATGATGCAGAGGATCAGATTCTTAGTATCGGTGCCTGGTTAGGGTAAAAAAGTGGGCACACATGCGTCATTATCAAGCAACTGCAATTCTAAATTAGTTGATAACTTGGCTCAAATTAAATTTATTGCTGGAAGAAGCTTACCTGAAGATTCAGCGTCACATAACTTTCATACAAATCATAACAGTTTTTGTTTTACTTTTTTTAAATGTGAAGTAAAACTGTTGCAACAATCGATAAAAGAAGATATTTGAAACTTGTGTAAAGAAATTTTTAAGTTGAAGATTGATCACTAAAGTAGATGGGTCTCATATGTCCTGTGTAACGGATGTAAAAAGATGTTGTTCCAGTGGATGATGAAAAGGAATGAATACAGCCCCAAATTTGCAATTCAGTAATTTGAAAAATTTATAGCAACGCAAAATAATATGACTTTGGCTTAGTCTCATAGACTGATTTTCTGGTCACCCATTCTGATCGTTGAACTAAAGTTTTGATAACTCTAGCTACTTTATTCCCATTGTAGTAATATACTCTAATCATTGTATTTTCATGCCAGTCATCTTATATAGTTATTGAATTACTATCAACGTCATCTACTGTAATCATACTATTTAAATTCTTTCTATTTAATCTAGTCGACCATTTATATTTCTATATAAGCTCATGGCCTCCTTTACGAGCAGCTCAGTCTGAAAAAACTCGTTCAATGATCAGGCCAGCTTGGGTGTATATCTAGAGCAGTAGCCAGACTATAGACACATGACCTGGAGAATCCGGCTGATGCATTCAATGGTCATGCCAGCCTGGTAATATACCTAGAGCAGTAGCCAGACTAGTATACACGACCTGGAGATTCCGATTGGAGTCTATAGGTGATTTGGAAAACCCAGTCCATCATTTTAACTTGAATTATATACCCACCCGAATGTGGTTTCGAGAGCCACTCTGTATCCCCTTTTTTTACGATAGTAAAAGTCAGTAATACTACTTTCAAGGTTAATTCTTACGCATCCCCCATGATTTTTTTTCACGTTAAACCCACTATTGAAAAAAACATTTTGTTTCATTTAGTACATACGTTCAAGAGTTACAGCTGTTTAAAGAGAAGCGACAAAAATCGCGATAACTGAGATTTCGTAGATTTTTTCTGGACATTCGGAATTTTAAACAAAATTCCTTTAAGTTTGTAAATGGGGTCCAAGAAGTAAATTTTTTTTACCCCAGACGCACTTTACTATAGGGAAATATTATGAAGTATTCGAGAAATGCTTAAAAACTGAAAAAAATAGGAAAACTAGTGTTTCTTAATTTTATTTTGCAAAAATATGGTAACGAACGGAAAATTAGCAAAATGTAAACTGCACCATTGAAAAGAGTGACCTCAAAAATGGTGGGAAAGATGGTGGGAGGCCTATTTTGTGTAAGAACATTTTCACGTTTATTAGTCCGAAATATAAAAATACGTCCATTGTTTTAACGAAAATTGATATTATTTTACATTTACTGCTGAAAAAAGTGTGCAACGACCTGAATTGCGTGTTCTTAGAACTATTTTCACTATTTAGGTTACCACCAATAAAAAAAAATTAATAAAGAGGTGTACCTTAAAATATAAATTTGGCACGTTTGGGTACCCTGAAAAGTGAAAAGTAAAAGGAGAATCCCTCATATACTTGACAATGTATGTGTAAGAATATGGCAAAGAAGATTATTTTATTACGAAGTAGGGGCTTTTAGGTATGAAATTATATTGGAACAGGGTACGAAAGAGACCTTTTGATCATATTTTTTAAATTATATTATTAAGGAGTCAATGTATCAGCTTGAAAATTCTTTCCAAGAAAGTTTAACACTTCTAACACAGCTTCATAGTAGCATGATCTCTAAACACGAAATTGGCCACTTACGGTAGAATCACCCATATAAATATTTCTATGATACCAGGGATCTCTTGCCAAAGAATAAGTATCATATTTATTTGTTGCTTGATGTTCATTATTTCTTTTTTCCCAAGCTCACCTACCTTAAACCAATGACATTACTTTTAAAATATAAAAACAACTTATTCATTAACAATAAATGCTTGCATGCCCGTAAGTGACTTAAGTGTTTACCGTTACCTACATAAACAACTAACATTGACACCAGTAGGTTGACTAAATTTCTGCAGATGTCATGTTTTAAGTTAATATATGAGTACTAGGAAAACAAATACTCGCCCTAGCACCTGTGCGATCACTTTTTAGTGCACAGCAGCTTAATCTGAATGATTACATGTCAAAGTCTGGACGATGAATGTGCAAATTTTAACGATAAATGGATTTACACCAGATCAAACTCCAATGGCTGCTGCTGCTGCTGCTAAGCTTGTCAGCACAATATATGTATACATGGTGCCATCAATACAAATGTCATGTATTCAGTACAGTGATTTAACATGTGTAAGCATTTAAATCTAAGTGTTTAAGGACTCGTAAAACTAAGATCTCTTAATAAACATCTAATATATTTATTTGACTCGTCAACCAAAATACATCAGGCATACCAGAAAAAATACTTAATTTTCAGTATTTAAAAATTCGAGTATGCAAATCTGAAGTAAATAGTAGTGCAGTTGCCGAGGTCTCGCCTGCTTTTTCACACTTACCTTGTCGTGCTCTCGTGTGAATTGATATCTTGTTAGTGATAATTTTTAACATATATAGCCAATAAATTGGATGTAAATGATTAAACACTTTAATTAAATAATGAAGTAATGGAGTGTAGTTCTTAAAAAATCACTTGTTATACTATAATAACAATCATCAATGGTGAGTTAAGCTAGCGAAACAAGGCACATCACACTAACAATTGATTGACGTATATTTAGAAAAGTAAGAATCCTCAACAACTGAAAGTTAAGTAATAAAGACAGCTTATCCCAAAACGCCAAAGAAATAAGAGAGTAAGAGAGTGGCAAAGATGTATGAGTTATGAATCCAATGAGAAAACAGCTCTCTGATGATTTGGATAGTGCTCATAATATGACATGAATTTAGATTAGTAAAGGTAATCTCCGTTTTCTTTTCCTTTACAAGCGCACGTTCAATTAACATTGTTAATTTTTCTCTGTCTTTCCCTTTTTTCAACATATAAAAGAAGTTTACTTTTAAATGAAGATACTTCTACCATTAACGCAATAATGCGTCAAAAGAAAAAAAAAAAGTTGATACGTAATGCGTATGCTTTCAAATTTTAATGTTACAAGAGAAAAACGCCGGATATCAAAAAAAAAGCTAATCCAAGACTAATTGTTGCATAAGAATCAGCATTACAATTATTAAAAATCAAGAAAAAAATGAAAACAATCGTTGTAATAAATGTTTAAAAATTTAAATCACTCGTAATAATAATACCCCAAAATTGAAACCATGTTAAGGAAGAAAATTTGAACTTATCAGGGTCGAAAGCTGATTTGTATTAATTAAAAAAAATTAAATCGCTTACGGTTAGATGCTATAGTTACTGCATAATCTCAATTTTATCCTTAACCTTCCATTTGAGTGTCTATATAATCGTCTAGTAGCCAGTTAACAATCTTAATTATTTGCCTTTTGATTGTTGGTTCTGCAGTCTTGATGAGAAGCGTCCTTACCAGACCATTGTCTCCTGGGTGGGTCTGAGTGACTACTTTAATTGATCACCACCTAGAAGGTGCTTGTTTATCCCTTCGGAAAACTACATCTGTACTCTGCAAATTTGGGTGTCACTTGTGCCATTGATTCAATTGCTGAAGCTGATGCACTACTTATTTTCTTTATAGAGTGAAGTACAATGTGAGCAAAATGATTTTATGACTGTTGCATTCGATTGATTTGCTTCTAGTGGCTTAGATAGGTAGCTGGTCTGCATTTACATTAAATGACTTTACAACTTGCTTAGAAAGGTTTTTGAAACTCTTGATGGCTGACTTTCCAAACGGTACCAAAGTGAGATGTTTTGGGTGGTATGAGTTTCCAATTTACTCCCCTTTGTTCAAGCTGATCGTTTACCTCACGAGAGAAATTACGAAACAGTCTCTCAAGCTCAGACTTTGCCCCGACAAATGTAGTTAAATTGTTCTACACTAACTGCGATGAAGTGCCTCGATCAGCATAAAATCATGAAAAGGTTGGTAATAAAGAGTCAGACAACATATTAAAAACTATTTTTATATTACTAGCAGGAGTTACGGTGCAGATGAATATAGTCAGAGATCCCTTTGAAGATTTGGCTCTATTTTCTTTTGACAGCACGCTAGTGTCAGATCTTTATGCAATGTCAGTTGGTGGGTGTCTACAATTTGAGATAGCATTGTATGTTCGTAAAATAGCCTTGGTGTAAGATACGGCTAAACGGCTCTTGCTTCCATAATTTTTACAAAGGTTATCTCAAGTAAGCTCATAACTAGCATCAGTAATCAGTAAACTTTTGATAGATTCAGCTGCTTCACCAGACTAGGAAAGATCGTTAAAAGGTTACCAAGCTTGCTTGTCACCAGAGAAAACGGGAATGTCGACTCAAGGAGCTGTGAAAAAGCATTAACCAAAGCACCTTGATTTATAGTACGATTCAGAACGGACTTGTCCAGCGTAACGTGAGCATCGAATTGTTCAAGAAAATTTTAAAGTTTGCCTCGTGAGTTGAAATAATCGTCACTTTTCTTCTTTGAAGACCTCGTTAGTAATATATTTATGTTTCGGATCATAATCTGTTGCTAGAGTTATGTGCTGATCGTTACTTTACAACCTTTCGTATCTCTATTCTAAGAGCTCTAAGTTCGCCTTGGCTTGGCCTTTAGTCATGCAATCTGGTCCTTTTTTTTGGAAGTTAGCAAAGACATTCTTCATAGAACAATGAAAGGCGTGTTGAGGTTAAGATTTGATGGACATAAACTTCCATGGTGTTACGAATCTTAATATCAGGGACGGAAATCAAAGGTTAGGGTAAACGGTTGTGACTAACAAGTGACTAACAACCGAGAGTCTTATTACCAATAAGATACTAATATTTTCTAATTTTGACCTTCCCCTTTAAATCTGGCTTGAAGGGCATTGTTCGGATGGCATAGCGGAGTTATCTGCTCGGCATTCTTGAATGTTGATGTAATGGGCTATATGATTTAGTTGAGTGCTAGATTGACAGAAAAAAGGAAGGAAAAATTATTTCATCACCTTTTTCTTGATGTATCCAATCACAAGATGTTTCTTCTTTATGTTCACCATACAAACAAGTTAGCACGTAACACAAGTAATTAACTTCATAAAACACTTCTTGTGCAGTTTCACGTTTCTTTAACTTATCAATTAGTCACTTAAGCTTAAACAGTTGAAATTCACACTTTTACCATGTGCTCTCTTCTTGTGGCATATAAGAGAGAAAGATAGAGACAGAGTTTATGGCGAAGAGTATGAGAGAAGAAGAAATAATTTTAATCTTAATTGAAACCAAGCATCGTACTTGGTCCCTTAGTTGAGGCGCACAGGCCGCATCTTACACAGAACAACACAAACGACTGATTCATTTGATGTACAGATGACTTGGCTAGCGTTTCTTTTTCGCTCGTACTCGTCTTGAACTTTGCAGTGGCACCAACTTAATAAACTCTGTTTTGGGCTTACAACTTGTAAAACAAGATCGAGCCAAATTTACTCTTAGTCATTTTCCACTAACAAAAGAAGACGATAAACAGGACATGTAAGGTTTGAGGAACTAGTTTTTCATGGAAGTAGCACAAACCAATGAGTCCTTACCGGGAAAAACTTCAAGAATTCGACCAAGAGGCCATCTATCAGGAAAAGTATTCTCAGATTTAATTAAAACCAAGTCGTCAGGGTGAATTAAGCGAGATGGTTTTTGCCATTTTGCTTCAGTCTGTAGAGATATAAGGTATTCAGTTGACCAAGCCTTCCAAAACTGCTGAGAAGGCCTTGCAATAAACTGCTAGCGTTACAAAGGGTTTAGTCTTTTCTTAAGCAAGTTTGCCTCAGGTACGACTGAAGTCTTCTTCAAGGTTAAAATGAAGGTGAGCCTGAGGATTTTTAGACTGTAGGTATCATTAGTTAAGGGAACCAGCGGGCAGGAGCTTAAGAGAGCTTCGTTCCTACAGAGCAAGGTGGAAGAACCAACAAAAGTAAGGGTCTGGTCTCCAATAACTCTTTTTACGCGATACTTGGTCAATTTTACCACAGCCTCCTAAAGACTACCAAAGTAAGGAGCAGTAGCAGGGTTGTGTTTTTATTCAATGCTTATGTCACTCAAGTATGTTCGACGACAAGATTGACTGAAGTCCTGCAAAATATGCGCTAGTTGTTCTTTAGCTCCAACAAAATTAGTGCCTTGGTTGCTATATAATTCAGAACAAGAACCTTGGCAAGATGTAAATCTAATAAAAGTCGCTTTAAATCAATATGTTGTCTAATCTTCTATAATTTCAAGGTAAATAGCTCGAGTACATGGACACACAAAAACGGCTGTCCAACCTTTCGTGATAATATGGCCTCGAGACTTAGACAAACAGACCTTAACAGGTCCTGCATAGTCAATTTCTGTCCTTGGAAAGACGAGCATAGGTGAAACTTGAAGAGTTGGGAGGCAACTCATTATTTGCGATTTATTACCATCTCAGTATCTCCTGCACATAACACAACTCGAAAGGATCAAACTTATAGTTTAAAGACCATCGATATTTCAAAATTCCTTTAGCATAGTTACCAGGGTCATTCAAGGGCTTCCTTGTTAACATCGTTGGCGAAAGAAATGAATCCCTAGAGTAGTAAAAAGCTCAGAACCAACGGGTGTTTAGAATCAAAGCTAAGTTCGGATCGTTTCAGTCGTTCACCAATGTGGATCAAAGTGTTATCGAGAAAGGGAGCTAACTTGTTAAGTTTACTTCCTGAAGGCAAGGATTTTTGTCGATCAATGGGAAGATTTAAAGATCTTGAGTTCAGAGTTAAAAAAGTATTTTTGATATAGAGATACCCAGTAAGGTTCTGCTTTTTTGGGATCAACAAATGAGCTATGAGCTCCTTTGTAAGTCGCTAACTCAAGGAACAGGAACCTTCTGAACTCAATTTTATCCTTTCCAACTAATTTTTTTTTAAGAGCA
This sequence comes from Copidosoma floridanum, assembly GCF_000648655.2. The sequence goes on along the minus strand of NW_019380359.1, from coordinate 803,833 downwards.
GCGTATAGCTTTACCACAAATCAAAGACAATAAGCTTTTATTCTAGCTAGCTTCTCATAATTAAAATAATGTGATAGAAGATCCCAACTGGAATACTTGGTGACAGAAGTTTGAGAAACGGCTGCTACCTTTACCGTATCTTTAAATTTTGGGTACATTGCATTCAGTTGCTAAAGTAGTTCTGGCGCTATATAACATTCATCCAATAACTGAATTTCTTCTGAGTGAATACCTCTCGATGCTATGTCAGTAGGGTTGAGTGTACCCTTTACGTCATGCCACTTAGCTGAGGGAACAATATTTTGAATGTCAGCACAACGTTTCGCTACAAACACCGGCCAATTCGAAGGAAGTTTGTTGAACCAGTGCAATACATCCTTGACGTCAGTCCATAAGTGAATAGCGTCGAAATTATGTCTTATTTCCTTTAGGTAATGACTGGTAAGCTTTGCCAAAAGATAAACACGCCAAAGTTTCAGTCAAGGTACTGTTACTGTTTTTATTGGCATCACCTTGGTTTTTTCTGTTTGCAAAGAGTCGTAAACCTGATCGCCCCTTACAACTCTGAGGTACAAAACAGTGGCACAAGTCAATTTTGAAGCGTTAGCGTAATCGTGAAGATCGAGGTGTTTTCGTTGAGGAGAATATGAGGAGAATAGTGGTTCCATGGGGGTATTTTCAGTAGATTCACCCTTGGAAGCCCCATGAGCTAACGTAGCTATTGATCAATATGAGAGCTAGGAAGAGGATCGTCCCAACCCAGTTTCAATATCCATAATGATTGCGTAATAATTTTGCCAGTGATAATCAGGGGACTAAGCCAACGGGTTCAACAATTTCGCAATACGGGATAATACCGCTCTATTCATTCAAATCTCTGAAAATTTTTCAATTATTACTTTAGACCGGAAATTATCGGTACCTGACTGCCAGACGAGACCTATTACTGTCACTGCGTCGTTGGCGTCAATCAAGGAGATGTTCTTGGTGAAAGGTAATTCTGGCCCCAAACATCAAACCAAACTGCCACAGTTGGAGGACCATTTACGTAGCAAAAATTCCCCTTCTTGAGCTAAAGATTAAAGTCCATTTATTTTAAGTATAGATTTGTTTTCGCTATGAGCTCGTGATAATACGTCATCCATATAAACCTCTTGATTTAACACGTCAGATCTCCATAGAAAACGATCTCGGCCTTCAAATGCAAGCTGCTTCGTGTCTCAACAAGCTAAAAAAGGGAACAAGCTAGACCGCAAGTTACAGTAAGTAGCTTATAAGTTTTAATTATTACTTTTTCCTGAAATCACCAACAGATTGCTTGAAAGGGTTGATTGGACTCGTGTATGTAAAATTTGACGGAACATCTTTTTCAAATCAGCGGTAAAAGCGATGTGGTAATTGTGCTATCTCAAGAGAAAGTTGAAGAGACGAGGTAACAGATTGCGGCCAGAGTGTAAAATGACGTTCAAAGGAATATAACCTTTTGCATTAGCAGAACCACTAAAAACTACTCAGAGTTTGATTGTTCAACTCGATTCTTAAACCACCCTGTGGTAAGGGCCAATGATACTCGTTTACACTTGGCACGAACTTAGTCATCTGCTTCAAATTAAGATACTCGTGAGTAACGGACAAGTAAGCTTTTTGTTCTGTTTGAATTTTTTTTCCATACTGAAAAGTTAGGCCTTAGAAGATTTCTGATTTGAAACTGAGTAAGCTTGAATGACTGAAGGATTCAGCTTATTAGAGAGCAAGCGAACAATAAAGTGACCTGACTCAGTTTTCTTAATAGGAGTAATAAGATACTCCTCACAATCCTTCTCTTCAGGACTAAGCTCTCTTGTGCTTTTGAAAGGCTCCTCCAAGTGCCAGAACTTCTGTAGAATTTTAGAGATATCTTCGGGTGCAACGCAGTTGATAAAAAGAGTTTGAGAAGCAACCATGGAAAAGATAGGACCCATGGGACCGAATAATAACCAGCCTAACGGTGTGGCTGTAGCAACTGGTTCATTGGGTTGGCTTTTTCCAACGTCTCTCTTTATTATTAAATGGACCACAGCACAAAGGAAAAGATCGATTCGATCGTCGAGCATAAACTGAGGGTTAGCCAACTGTAAGCCCTTAGTTGCTAATGGCAATGTAAACTGAGCGTTATTAGGCAGTTGGTAAGAAGAAACGTGTGAGAGTACTAGAGCTTTGATGTTTCGAACTCATTTTGACTTGAAGTGAGGGCTCAACTCGATCGAAACTGAAACTTTGAGTTTTCATTTTACTACTCCTCCTTGGCTAACTAGTTAAATATTAGCTTTTCACTGTTTTAAAAGAAGTAAGTCACAAACAGATTGTGATATCATTGAAAATTGAGATCCCTGATCTATTAAGGCACGTACTAGATTTTTTTTCCCGTTGACGCTCTTGATGTAAACTCGAGCAGTACATAGAAGGACACCCGATCCCTTTTTGGAAACAACCTTGTTCATCTAGTTGACTGAAGCTGAGTCCTCTTCGTCAAATTCAACAACACTAGTTTCATTGCTTCCGTTTTAAGTCGTTTTTTTTGGCTTATCCTGATGTAAGAGGAATGATGCTTTAATCTGCACTTACTACAATATCCGGTAGAAGAATATTCCTCAACAAAGTGAGTGTTGAAACAACTCAAACATTGTTTTTCCTGAAAAACGACTTCTTTTCGACCCACTACTGATTTTTCTCTAAAGAGTAGACACGGTCTCAGTGAATAAGATTTTTTGCAAAGAGAACAACCAAGTTTATTGGAACTAACGGTATGGGAAGTAGCACTCTTGGAGCGAGCCTGTCTATTAAAACTACCACGATTGCCTATGCCTTCTAAAAGTTATCATTGATTAAAAAGAAATGTACACAAGTGTTATAGTAAAAAGGGAGGGGGGCTGTGGCATTGCCAAGAGAGAGCTGTCAACATAGTTTAGTCCCTGTATTTTAAGTGATATTCTTTAATATACTTAGTTGAGATGCAGATGATGTCTGTGGCTGTGGAAATTTTTTGCTTCCTGATTTGGTCGTGCTTCTAGGTTTCGTTACTTCCTTTGTCTCCTTCAAGATTTTTGGCACTGCTTTAGGTTTGATAGTCGTTAAATTAAATGTTCTTACTATTCTTTTTCTCTGACTTTGTAATTCTGTTTTCTTTTTTTCTTCTATTTTTTTGGACCCATCATCATAACTCCTAATAATGGTAATCCGTTATTTATTTTGTTTTCTGCATACAGAAATGGTCCTACTGAATTTTCAAATAATACATCAGCATTGGTATTAAGTTTTTCTGGGTTGTATTTAAAAGCGCACTCATAATCAGTGAATTTAAACATGTAACGCATTAAACGCTGCCCTTAATATTTTTTTGCATCCAACCAATTTAATGGCTGGGAGTTCTTAAAAGATAGGTGACAGTATGATCCAACCCACTTTTTTCTTGACTCAGTAATGCTCTAATGGGGTTGTCAGACGCATCTGTTGTCAACTTGAATGACTTACTAAAGTCGAGAAATTGTGAAACTGACTCTTGATATTGGTGGTCTTTTGGTATTTGAAAACTCTTTTCTTGCATTTCGGTCCATTTCAACTGTTCTTCCTTTTTCAACAAATCTGATAATGGATTAGCTATTTTCAAAAAATCTTTAATACAACATATATAGTATTCTGCTAGTCCTAAAAATTGTGTCCGATATTTTTTATAGTTTTTAGTTAGGGAAATTCTCTAACAGCTTGTATCTTTTTAGGGTTTGGTTCCATTCCTCGTTGGCTTACTATATGCCCAACAAATATTACTTCTTTTCCCACAAATTCAACTTTATCTGGCTGGAGTACCATATTCACTGATCTTAACCAGTCGAAAAGTAACCTAACTTTACGATTATGATCTACTATATTTTTTGCGTAAATAATAATATTATCTTAATACACTAACATTTTAATATTTTATAAACCTCTTAATATAAGATCCTCTAGTCGTCTGAACGTGGCTGAGGTGTTTCTGGGTCATGGGGTTATTTATTTCGTCATCATCTAATACTATAGCATTATGATAATACGATAATGTTGCTTGTCGTTCTGTATAAAAGTTTCGACGTAATAGTCCACCATGTTAGATGGAAAAATCATTAGGGATTATATGAGAAATTATAGGTTTTCCTTGTATAGTTATATACGTTATTGCTTTAGTTAAAATTGAGTGGGGTAGAATTCTGATAATATTTATAATTTCACTAGACTGTACACGTGAATATAAGTGCAACTGGTCTAATTTAATCAGGTGCGTAAAGGCGCCATTATCGAGCATAAGTGTGCTAAGGCGATTTTTTTTCTTCTGGGACTGAAAACCTTATCCTTGTAGCCTCGTTGTCTACGCCAAGTCTCTGATACGTACCGATGTTAACGGTTTCGATCCTGTTGTTATATTCATTACTTGCGCTAAAGCATTCAGTGCAGAGGTTGAGTTTTGTCTTTGAGGGCTCACCTCCGAACGATGATTGGGGTAAGCCGCCGAAGAGCTTAAATAATATGGCAAATGATCATCTCCTGGTTCGTACTGATTTTAAAGATTCTAATTTTGATAATTATGTTTGAATTCTTGTTACTTACAATCATCATACGAATTTTTTGGGGTATCTATTATAATTCTGACTCCTGCCCCGATATCCTTGATTATTTTGAGGATAACATGAAGCATTCTTTTGAATATAATAATCGTTAGCTTTCTCGTTATTATATTGTCCACAATTTATCTGATAATAATTGAAGTTCCTCGACTGATTCTAAAAATTCTGATCTCTGTTAAAATGAATTATTTAAATTATTTCTAAGATAAGCAGAGTATTTTTCGCATAAAATATAGGAAATGGATTTGATTGCACGTTAAAACGAGACATTGGCGTTAAAAGACTCCATCAGCACTTGTCATATTGGCATTAGCTGGATTATCGTTTTCGTTGACCATTTTTACGGTAAAATCATAATGTTAAGATTTAATTACGTTCGACAGACAAAATTTATTATTATTTTTTTATTTAATTTTGGTTATTTATTTAAGAAAAATGTTTTGTTAGATCCTTGCTATGCATCATAAAAGACAAAAAAAATAAAGTAATAATTAGATACACATATACATAAATCATATCGATAATTATGCATTTGACGTACTAAAAATAAAATGAATAATGGATAATAAAGAAAAATGTTTTTTTTTTATGCATGTTTACAAATATCTCTCTATACCATATAATTGTATCGACGAAAGTTAGTCTCAGCCCCCCTGCTCCTCCTCACCTTCCCCTTGATTCACATAGTTATTTGCTTGTTTTTAGGTCATTTTTGAGCAAATTCTATTTAAGTAACCTTCCCCCGCTCCCTCCACTTCTCCTCAGCTCCCCTCGCTCCCGCTCCACCTCCTCCGCAAAAAATACTTATTTATAGAATATTTTACCATCTAAAATGTAGAAAAATATATTGAATTTAGTACTTAAGTCATACCTCGTTTTTAGGGTTTTTAAAGTCACTGATCATAGGTCCCCCTCTGTCTATTCTCTCCCCCTTACTTATTATATGTCTCTGAAGTACCATTATTTGTTTAACTTGATTGAACTTTAACATTTCAAATCTCTTTCTGGTCCATGTCTACTTTACCCAAATACAAAATTCTTGACTACCTGAGGACTTTATTAACAAAAAGACAGAATTCAGGAGGAAGTATAGTTAAATAGACAAACACAATTAAGCTTTTGAAACAATAATTTATTCTGTTAGCTTAATGTTGTGACATTTCATGGGTCATTTTAACCCATCTGTTCTTTTAAAACCCTTTACACATTTTTCATGGTTTTTATAAATTAACATACGTATGTTTAAAATTGACGATCTTGAAAGTAACAAAATTTTGAATTACTGAAAGATTTCTTGCTAAACAATATTTTTAATTTCAGATTCACTCTTCGATGCAATTTGAATCAAAATTCTTTTTGACTTCTTACATCTCAATAAAGCAATGTATAATTGTCCGTAAGAGAACAAAGGTTTTTTAATACATAATCCTAAAAAATCAAGACTCTGTTCTTCTGATTTGTTAAGAAATATAGAACATGCTAATACAAAAGGAAACTGTTTTTGATGAAATACAAAAGGTAATGATAATAAAGTGCCACAATTTAATGTTATTCTAGGAATATAAGCTTTGCTTTTTTTCTCCCATAGTTATTTCTGCTTCTATATTATACTTTAACAAATTTGTTATTTTTAATCTTGTGCCTCTACAGGAACCGTCTAATATACTTAAAGTTCGTATTAACAATACTATAGCATTTATTTTTAATTTTAATTCGTGTGGTGGAAGACCCTCTCTAACATTATTTCAAAATACTATTGGAAAATTAATATTTATGTTAAGTTAATCATATGTTTTATCAACTTCTTTGTGAGTCCTATATTCTGCTGTTGTGAACTAATTTTGAGCCTGCATCGATAAGTACACGAGTAATGTCGTTATTTTGTCTACTCAATCTGTTAGTGGGGGGTTGGCACGTGGAGCGCGCAGGGAGGTGTTAGCCCCACTAGTATATACATATACTTATATGTAGTAACAGTCAGAAGTGCAGAAGCACTTCTCTCCTCTTTACGGGCTCACTATATTGTCATACCTCTTCCATGCGTCTTCATAATGTGTGCCTATGTGCCCATTTCCACGCGACTCAGCAAGCGCACACTCAGCATGAATCTCCAAAGTATGTACCAACATGCCTATTTCGACACGAATCCGTAAGCACACACTCGGTATATCCCCTCCACGCTTCTCAAATAAAAAAAAAAATATGTGTGCCTGGTTGGACCGCTTGGCCGTGGCAGGGCGCTCGAAACAGTGGTCAAAAGTCAACTCGCGCCGTAGCATTAAAGTCAGCAATCTTTCTTCTAATCTCTAGCACAGTATGGTAAACATTTTTTTTTCGTTTTACATTACATGACCAACAGTTCGTACATAAATCAATACATACATCATAACAAACATACTTTATGGAAATAAGGGGTACTCTAATTTTCTCAGTTTCTGTTATACTCAGTTTAATAACATTTGAGTTAGAAGTTTTTATTTTGCCAGGGGCCTTGAAACCCACATCTGGTTATAAGTAAATTTTTACATTATGTTTCGTGCCCCTTTATTTTTTCACATGTATGATAATAATAGCAATAATTATATATTTACCAAATATAAAAATATAAAGATAATATTACATGGATGTAAGTATATATTAGCGCGTGGTGGCTCAGTCAGCTAGGTCGTGGATTGGCAAGTGGCAGACCGAGGTTCGATTCCCAGCCAGTGCGACTTTTCGAGCAAGTACCTCTGTAACTTTTCACATGTGCTTCTTCCCCACGCAATGCTCCTCGAAGAGGGCTTAGGCAACTTCCTCGCAGCATAATTGCCTAATTTTTCCTTACTCCTGTAATGGGAGGGCTCCCATCCCTTTCCTTGTCTTTTCTCAAGTGCTAAGTGCCCATAGTAGCGCCCTTACTAAAAAAGAGCCAAACGTAGAGCACTATGATGAAAAAAAAAAAAAAAAGATTTATGTATATATCTGGATAGGGTACTTTTTTGTAGTTACTTGAAAAGTCAACCAGCCCTATAAACCACGGACAGACAGATTTGCAGTGAATCGAAACAAACAATGACTATGACAATTTATAAATGATTGGGAAATTCCGTCCCACACAACATTTTTAACCTTAGCGTTATTTTCATTTCCGTTTCTTATAATAATACTATCCTTAGTAATGCATTTTAATAAGGCAACATATAGTTGACTATGTGAAAATAAAGATTTTTCAAACTATAGTCCCACCACATCCAAAGTTTGACTTGTGACTGATTTATAGTCTTTGCAAAAGCTGATAACCGAGGGAAATCGCTTGCTGTACAAATAAATGGTAATACATGTTTGTTTTTAGCGTTCAAAGTGATTTCTGGTATAAAAACTATGTGTCAAATTTTTTAACCAAATAATAGTTCTTCTTTAATATTTAATTTTAACAACTTCGTTGTTTTTAACCTTGTGCCATCACATAAACCATCTGATATACTTTAATTTCTTATTAACATAAGGACTCCTCTAATTTTTAAATTGAGTTCAGGAAGTGGTAGACCTTCACCAATTTTATTTAGTATTTCTATGCGAAAATTAATATAGATATCAACATTGGATTGGGCAACTCCTTTAAATCTCTCTTCATTGATACCATAATGTTTCTTTATTTAACTTTTCATATCATTAAAAACTTTATTATTTAGAGAATAATAATAATAAAATAATTAATATTGACCCTCTCATTCTCTTTCCAAATTTTCCTTAAGTGAACTCTTTTTTATAAAAAGAAAGTTACTCTAAGGTATTTGTTTTATGTACACGTTTAATATTCGTAGATTTAGGTAAATTAATCAATTTCTAAAACTTGTCTTCGATTGCAAGAATTTGAGTTATGTAAAAACGAGCAAGATGTTTTTGATAAGAAATTAATTCTTCTTCAAAATAAGTTTTATAATTTTTTCAAATATTATTACTAAAAATATCTTCTGAGAGTAAGAATTAGGCAAAAAATTGTCTTAATTGATAAGAAAACGTGATGGTAGTAAATTCTTTGAATAAATCGTACTTTGGGTATCATTTTTCATCGATCCCATTACTATAGCAGTATCTTTCCAGCTGAAAATTTGTCATATTGTTTTACATAAGTTCTTGCGTAATTTGTTATGTGATTTCTTATGTAATATCTTATGTAAGTTCTCATATAAGTTCGTTTAACCAAACTTGTGTCAGAACTTGTACACGAACTTGCATTTGCTTTTTAACCAAGAACTTACATAAGATCTTATGTAATTTCTTATGTAAGTTCTTATTAAAGTTCGTGTATCAGTCGTTTCAACGTATTTAATTACTACCTATCTAGATACATAAATGGTGAATTTAAAAATATTTCTGCATACAAGCTGTTAGCATTGCTAATATAATCAGTAAATACAAGAAAAAAACATTTCTTACCTTCACTAAGGAGATTGAAACCTAGTTCAGGGACTCTCTAGTTAAGTGTCTTACCCACTTGGCCAGAGTGGATTCGATACATGGAAAATAATTGACGTCCTCATAAGGTACATCTGATACTAACATCGATGTTATTAAGTCCTCAAGTTATTGTTTTTTACAATCGCTGATACTAGTTAAGAAACGTTTTTTCACTTTTTATTTCAATCAAATACTTTCTTAAAAAACTTTATTTTATGTATAAACTTAAATTTTAAGAATTTATATCATTTTTTGAGTAATGTATAAATAAGAGTGAAATTATTTTTGCAGCTGGTTTTCGATACCGACATTAAAGTATTGAAGAAAAAAAGTTAATCCTCAACTTTGTTGTAGCAATTACAATAAATTTATTACACTTTTGAAACTAGATTATTTTTTTCTTAGAATAAAAAGTATACATAAATATGTTCTAATAAAATCTGTGAACGAAAAGTAGTTGGGAAATCAATTACTAGATTTATTGTCGAGAAACGCATTATCAAACTTAAAACAATTTTATATGTATGTGTATAAAATTTTTATTAGCCAATGAGGTAACCAAGGTGGTAAATATTATCCACAAAATAAAAAAATTAACATTAGTTTTAGAAGTACATTATTAGGACGTCAATTCTTTCCCACGTATCGTATCCACTCTGGTCAAGTGGGTAACACACTTGGCTGGAGATTCTACAGACCAGATTCAAAACCCCTTAGTGAAGGTAAGAGATGCTTTTTTTTTGGTATTTACTAATTTATATTAGCTATTGTTACGTCAGCGCAACGTACCATTCGAGCTTAAACTTTCGCTTAATAGCTCGGGACTTGCACTGGACGCGTAGGTGGAACGCGGGGCTAAAAGGTAGTTATTTTTCTTGTCTGAGTATTTGAAAGGGGGTGAGGGCCACCGTTTTGATAAAATCGATGCGATTGTTGAGCAATAATGCGATGTACTTGTTCGCGACGCGCCTCGGATTTACTGAGGATACTTGGTGTGATGTGTCGTACCGTACCCCGTTCGCGATCTAGAGGTTACCAGTACCGTAACGAGCAAAGGTAGTTATACTCTAGAGGTTACGTAAGGGGGAAAATGGTTTAAGTTCGTGACTGGTCTAGGATTCACCAGTACCATCCGTGGTAAATGTGATTGTCCTAGACTTTACGTGAGGAGTAATTTGTCTATTTAAATTCGTAACGCGATATTCACTGATACCGAAATTTCGAACCGAGAGAAAAAGGAAAAAACTTCCACTTTAATATTACAATTTATCTTACTTTCATTTCTGGTCTTAAAGTATACACTGGAGCGAACCAGCGCGGGGTGTCCGAGATTGAAGATTAAAAACCGCACTCGTGGAGGACCGTGAGATAGCAGAGAAGGACTCTAGCTACTTAGTCAACCGTTCGAGGGTGAAAATTAAACTATGTTTTTGTGTTTTTCCTGTGCCTTCAGGCCCTATTTATAAGAAGTAGTGGACCTCGGTGACGCGCTGGTTCGATAACAACGCAGGAGAGCTTGCCGGAGGAAAATCTTGCAAAAATGATAATAGCCAAAAATCTCATTGGCTAGAACTGCTCTAGTACAGCCACTCAGAAATTGGCACTTCTCACATCCGGTTCACTCTCCTCTTTGCGCTAAGAGAAGGGAAGGAGATTCACTTGCTCATGCCCTTCCTTTCTCTTTTACAACGAAGTTGACAGAATTTAAATATATTTTAACCTTAACATTACGACAAAATATTGTTAATATTTACTAATGTTAAACATGGTTGTTCGTTCAGCTAAGCTCATTGCAAAAAGAGCGGTGAAAATTGCTTAACAATTCGGTTGATGCTAGGGTAAACACGGAAGATTGTTGTTACCAGAATAAGCTATACCAAAAGTGATGAGCATAGAAAAATATCGTACAGGTCTTGAGATTTCTGCAACCGGTACAGGATTTTTCTGTACCATGGATAGTCTATTAAATTTGTATACTGCGCATGGCTTTCTACTGTACCGTCTACCGCGCATAGTACGTGCGCTTATAATATACAGTGGAGATATGTATGTATATATATGTGTGAATACTTGCATACATGTATGGGATTGTCATTGTTATTTTGGCTCAATATGTAAATTGTTCTTTGCGAGTGAAAACCAATTATTATACGCAACAGGAAAGTGACTACAAGTGCCTACTGCACTTATCATTACATCTTGTTAGATTCGTATCAATGTATTGAACTTTATATTGTGTTG
>NW_019380359.1:698780-791793 GCF_000648655.2 Copidosoma floridanum | reverse complement strand
TTTTTATTGGAGAATCAGAACTCTGTTACCCCTATTGGAGGCAGGCATACGGACTCTCTCTCCGAGTCAAGAAAAAGGGAAGGGTTATTTTCCGTTTTTCCTTTACATTCGGGAAAAAGTGTTAGCAATCTACTAGATTACAAATTAGACTATTGCAGTATGTTTATGAAAGTATTAATGCGATGAAAAAATGGTTACTCTGTAAATTATGAGTTTGCGAACTTGAATGGTGAAAATCGGATAGTTCTTTCAAGGTTACTAATGTTGTGTACCAAATTTGTTAAAGTTAATGTGTAATGTAGTTGTTTGCTATTTGTGTAGTACGTACTGGTTGTTTGTGATGATTATGGCTTGTAATAGTATTTTCGCTTATTTCTATGTGTTAATTCTAAACTAACCTAATGTTTAACTTTATGTTTATCTAACATTATATCTGCATTTAATATTTCAGTTTAACTGTTCCCATTTAAAATTTTGTATATTCGGTTGTAGAAAAATATTTTATTTTGCATTTCCGGTCAGCGTGGGCCAGCGTGCATGTATGTGAGTCATGCATGGTCTTAGTACCTTAGCTACGAGTATTCTTGTAGGTGATTTACCTCTTTGCAGATGCACATTGGCCCCTGCGTTTAGTGTTATAAAAATCGGCACAGAAAGTTTCAAAGAAAGGGGAAAAAAAATTAATGTGGATACACCGATGTTACACTATTCTAACAGTTTTTATGCAGAAAAAATGTTAAAATTTACCGTGTATGTATGTAGATAGTAATTAAATACGTTTAAACGACTGATACACGAACTCTTATGAGAACTTACATAAGAACCTACATAAAAAATTACATAAGATCTTATGTAAGTTCTTGGTTGATAAGCAAATGTAAGATCGTGTACAAGTTCTGGCACAGGTTCTATTAAAAGAACTTATACGAGAAATTACATAAGAACACATGTAAGAAATTACATAAGAAACTATAAAAGAACTTGTATAAGAACTTATGACAAATTTTTAGCTGGGTTTAAATAGTTTATGAATGATTGCATTTCATGTTCCCTAATCTTCGAAAGATGTCTTACCCTTTACTTTATTTGATAATAATTCTTAATAGAAACGTTTACTATCTTTTACACAAACGATATTTAATCTTCCAACAGCAGTGTTTCATTGAATTAACTAACTTGATGTGATTTTCATAATAAATCAATGTCTTATGGGAGGTCTGGTGTATAGAGTGTGGTAGTATATGTGTATTTATACAGTGAAAATAGACTGTAAAAGGAGTTATTGAAATCGTTTGCAAGAGATTTAGGTGTTATATGACAATTAAACTTGACCTTGAACTTTTAAATTATATGTAGCTTTTTTTTACAGACAACATTGGCACTAAATGGTGCAAAAAAAAAATTATATTATTGAAGAAAATATCTCAAATCATTATCATTTAAAAATAGTTGCTTTAATTTATTATCATATAGACTTAAAGCAGGTAAGAATATTCTGCCATGCTTACAACAATTAAATTTCTGACTCTTATTTCGCTAAAATTATACAACACAAAATTTGGTATGTTAATATTCTAGAATACTACTGGTCAAATTTAGTAACAAAAATTTGGGTAAAACGGAAAAGAGTTTGAAATAATTTAACAATCGGGCAACTCTACATAATGTCTCTTAAGGATTTGAAGCGTTTTTTGATGTGAAAACATTTTATACGAGGTTTAGATTTTCTGCTTGGGCAGTGTAAATTTTCAAATTGTCACGCCTGAATAAATATACTTATACTGTTCTCTCTGTTTCTTTACTAAGGAGCACTGAGTTTACCCTGCTGTCAGCCAAAATATAAAGGTATACTATATAATCTTCGTCTACAAGCAGCTAAGCAAACATGCGCATGCACATACTCACACATGCTGTGCACGACTGCTGGCCAAGGCATGCTGCACGCGCACAAATTTTGAGAAAAAATGTTAGCATTTTAGCTTAATGGTATGACAGCTAGGGTATGATCCTTGAAGTGTGCAATAAAAATACCTGCCACAACTTACACAAACGTTGAAAATGTCGCTCAAATTTACTTTTCCTTCATAGCTGTTAGGTTGGACCAGCACAGACCTCGGAGAGAGAGCGCGCAGTGGCTCAGTCAGCTAGGTCTTGGATTGGCACGCGGGAGACCGTGGTTCGATTCTTGGCCAGTGCGACTTTTTCGGGCAAGTAACTCTGTAATTTTTCACATGTGCTTTTTCATCACGCAATGCTCCTCAAGGGGGGTTTGGGCGACCTTCTCGCAGCAAAATTGCCTAATTTCCCCCTACCCCTCCCAGTAATGGGAGGCCTTCTATTCCTCTTCCCTTCCTACTCTCAAATGCTAAGTGCCCTCAGTAGTACCCTTTATAGAAGCCAGACGTAAAGCACTATAAAAAAAAAGACCTTGGAGAGCATCGGTGATTTCTGGTTAAATACTTATAGAGTTAAAAGAGTAATGTAATGTTGGGTCGTCGGTTGCTGGGGTTCTCAGCCTTGCGACGAATAATTTCGTTCGTGACGTCTACCAGTGGACGACTGACCTGGTTTAATAGTGGCCGGCTCTATATCGTCTTTCAGTTAACGAATTGTTGCCGACAATTTCCGTAAAAACGTATTTATTGGCAAGGTAGTTTAAACTTAGGTGGCCCTTAAAAGGACCGATGAGTTTAGTGGTTAAGTAGGGGACGTAAGTACTTTTAATGACCCTGAAAAGGACCAGTGGTGAAATTTCCAGTTATTTTTTATTATTGCTCTTGATAATGGAGAGCCAGCTGCGGGTATCGTCACTCTTATCCTTGGCGTCTCTGTATATAGAGACCGTACATAAGGGAAATACGCCGCTGACCAAAATATATCTCGTCTTCAGGTCGTTCCCCGGATAACCAACCATTCATCGTTAGTCGGGAAAGTGGGCCTGGAAAATACCTTCTCTGTGGGTATGCAATTGGGATGACCACTGAGAAGGAGGCCATTGTGGCTGCCCGTACTTTCCAGGGCTGTATTTCCTGGCTTGCATTTGTAGTGAAAAATTCTCGGATGGTTGAACGGCCTCTAAACTCTGAAGTTTTAGAGGAGATTGTGCTCTATCTAGACACATCTTATGGTATTCTGCCGGAGACTTTATCGCTTGGAAAATTTTTTTATTGGTGGAACTCGTCAATACTGGTAGATCAGTATTAGACCTAGGACGTAGATCACTTGCCCATCGGAGAACAGTGTCGTCGGTAGCTGGGATACCCAGCTGCATGACCAACAACTCTATTCTCGATGTACTGCCGGTAGACGACTGTGGTCATGGTTGAGACGTTCGGGCCTATTATACCCACACTAACTCAATTTTATTGCAGGTAGCTTCAATTTTACGTCCACGTCACCTAGCGGATTATACTGAACTAACGTAAAAAGCTAGTGTATTTTTGCAAAACCTTAAGCTTATTTAGTGGTATTGTAATTAATTTTTTAAGGTAAAAACTATACTTAAACCATCTAGGAAGTGCCAAGAATCAGTATGCACAATTCAAGCCAGATTGGTTGAGTAGTTTTCGTGGTTAGCAATTACAACGGTTTTAGCGACTTTGCTTTATATGTTAGTAAGATTAATATACTTAAGAAGCAGTTTGACGTATACTATTGAAATTTATTAAATATTATCAATATAAATCAAAAACTTTTAATTATGAATTTATTTCAAAAAGTAATATTTATCATATTAAAACATATGTATCCAAATAAAATGTACATCAAGTTTTTGAATAAAATGAAATTCTTATTGCATAAAAATTCTTTTATATTGTATGTTGCTCATTATGTACGTTGAAGACGAAAGGGTAAGCTTTATTAAAATATTAGACTTATTATTTGTGTCAGTTTATTTTGGCAATCCGTGTTTTGCTCACAGTAATCTGTAAGTGTATTCAGAAGATTAGTATAAATACCATCTGTGCAAAAAAAAGGTGATTTGCTGCCACAGCAAGAAACTGTAGGCCGTAGCTGTAGTCATATCTCTATTATCGGTGTCTGGTTGAACGGTAGTGCTACGCATGACGAATTGTATATTTTAATGTTGGAGCTACATCCTCATAGTAGACTAGAATCACTCTTATAAGACGCGAATATGTCCAGCGCATGGCTTAATAAGTGTAATCAACTGATAATAGTGTGGTGAGTATGTTTTTACTCATGTAGCAGCTATTCCATGGTAGCTTTTATGAGCCCATAGTTTTTCAGTTCGTAATGCGGGTATGGAAAATTATAATTTTAAGATATTTTAAAATAATTTCATTTAACTTGTCATGCACGAATTTTTAATTTTCAAACTTAGTTTTTTGCTCGTCAGGACTTGTATTTTTTCGCTGCAATGGGACTTGTATTCTTTTGATGCAGTGGGACTTCTATTTTTCTCAATGAAGTTTAAAACAAAAAATTATATTTTGAGATATTTTAATTATCTCAAAACTGTTTCTGTAGCTTAAATTTGAAATTCCGAAAGTAAGTTTTTGCTCAATTAGGACTTGTATTTTTTCACTTGTGTAGGACTTATGATATTTTGGCTCAGCATGAACTTTATTTTTTATCGTGATCTCTTGTCCTTATTTTTTGCTGGCTCTGACAGTTACTTTTCTTCTGAGATGTTTGCTTAAACTTTTTAATGGAATATTATTATGTCATTGGTAAAACTTTAAAGTGCGAAAAATCAGCTAATGATTTGGCATCAGAAATCAGCTGATTAATCAGCTGATGATTTGGCATCAGAAATCAGCTGATTAATCAGCTGACAAATCAGCTGATTTTTTCCAGCAGTGATAGTTTCTTTGAATCATGAACTAAATGAGTAAAAGCTGGGCCTTAAACTCGTAAGTATATAATAATTAGTCCTTGAGTTAAAAGAATTGTATTCAAAACCACTTTTACACGACAGCGTAGCTTTCTTCTACCTTGATTATAATGGGAGTTATGATGTAGGGGTGAACGGGGGTATCGTTGTGGTTTTTGTTAGTGGTTAGCTTAAAAATTTGTCTAAGAAATTGAGTTCATCAAATCGTTGTGATCTTTTTTTTCATCAATGTTGGACTCAAAAACTACTGAATTCCTTTATTATAAATGTATAAACGCATGAACATCGATTTAAGAAGAGGTTTCAAAGCTTAGTTGCCAATGCTAGGATTATTGCGGGCCTGTATGTGTTATTGCCGTCAATTTCAATGCTAAATTAACACGGTATTCTCAATAATACCATCGTAGCAAAAGAGGTTATGTGTGCACCAGTTATTGCGGACGTGATTTTTTATTATGCTAATATAAAGTTTTTAAGGTTATTTTGGAACTGAAGTTCAATGAATTAGGTATTCTCAAACTGAATTGAATGATTTCAATTTTTTACTCAACATAACTAATCAGTTCAATTATAATATTCACATCATTCGAGAGTACCTCAATAATTAGAGTAACCGCAAAAATAATAATACCCTCGCTTACCCCTATGTACGGATGGTAGCAGACAGAGAGGGAGGTGCGGTACTACAGACCGGCAGACCTTTTTCACTTTCTTTCTTTATTACTTAAATACCTCACATATTTTTCCTACAAGTCATACCGTCTCAGAAATACTTTTGCCCCGTTAATGCAAGCTCATGCCTTATACTACAGACAGGGTAATTCTCTTTCTCTCTCACTTTTTCTTTCTCTCTCTCCCTCCCTCTCCACAATTTAAAAATTTCGTGTGCTCTTCTCTCCGCTTCACAGAATTTTTCATACTTCCCCTCACTTGTCGTACCATCTCACGAATATTAACGTGCCATATTTTGGACCCGTCAATGCAGGGTTCTACTTAAGTGGTAAGGGCTTGTTTTTACGGGCCAAAGTGTTCTGCAATAACTTGTAATTATAAAAATAATAGTTTTACTTTACGTTGAGCTATCATTGGTTATAAATTCAACCAACTGTTCTTGTACGTTAAATAATAATAGCACGTATCTTAAGTGTGCAATTATTGGTTTTAAAACTCACAAACTAATTTTAAAAGTAAGATCAGAAAACCATCATTTTAACACAAACAAGCATTAATTTAGATAAAATTAACTATTATAGGAATGTGACTCTAATGCTTGTCGGTAAATTAGAATTCAAATACGTCCAATAGGTATACAAGCAAACGTCGATACACTTTAATCATTGTATCTATAGGCACATATGTATAGATAGCGGTACTTTTCATACAAGCACTCTCTATTACCATCCATACATGCTCTTTCTCAATATATAATGTATAGAAAATACTGATAATACAAATCCATATAACTTCTTTTTCAAGAAATTTTTCTTTGGAGAAATAATTAAGAACGAGAAAAAATCATCCCCAGGTGCAGATCGAACACACAACCTCTTGTTTACTAGACAGTTGCTCTACCACTTGAGCTACCGAGGTGAAAGACAGCTTAAGAACTGAGAACGAGAACTTATCTAAACTTACGGTGCGAGTGAATGCACGGCTCCTCGGTAGCTTAAGTGGTAGAGCAACTGTCTAGTAAACAGGAGGTTGTGTGTTCGATCCGCACCCGAGGAGGATTTTTTCTCGTTCTTAATTATTTCTCCAAAGAAAAATTTCTTGAAAAAGAAATTATGTGGATTTGTATTATCAGTATTTTCTATACCTTATATATTGAGAAAGAGCATGTATGGATGGTAATAGAGAGTGCTTGTATGAAAAGTACCACCATCTATACATATGTGCCTATACATACAATGATTAAAGTGTATCGACGTTCGCATGTATACCTATTGGACGTATTTGAATTTAAAATTAACTATTTTCCCGAGTGATATAATAATAATTTATCCTATTTATTATGCCAGAAAGCATTGGTTGGACATAGACAAACGTATATTTTTCAATATTACATGATAAAAATATTAATTCTGAGTCAAGCTATCATTCGTTCTAAATTAACTAACAGTTTTAGCGAGCTAAACAAAAATAAACTCATTTATTAATCTTTTATAATTTACTTTACTTAAACTTGAATATACTCATTAGTTATTAACTTGCTTACTTACAGTGAAACAATACTCTTGCTACTGCACCAGTAATATTATTGGTACTAAAGCGTGTATGTGTGTGTGTTTTTCTCAATCTGCAAACGACAAGGCATGTATGGCCAGGGAATGCCTTTCTCTTAGATCTGATGGCACACATTAATTTGACCAGTCATAAGGAGAGTTTATGCTGCCAACATGATTACCTGGCACTTTGTACCCCCGTGATTTGTTTTAAATAGGCAAGCTTATGCGGATGGTGACAAAAATCCTTGGCTTAATATTTAGCTGGCAGGCCGTTTGGTTGCACGTGGGAGAAGACATGAGCTGACAAGGCGATGGCCAGGTCGCCTCCAGTGACTTCATGCCTCGTGCTAATAAGCATATCAAAACACTTGTCTCTCCTTTCTGTTTCTCTTGTACTTACATTATGGTGCCCCTCTCTCTATCCAGATTTTCTTCCTTGCGCACTTAAGATAAACGCAAACGGAACTCCAAGACTGGTTATCTATTACAAATTATACATTCATACTTTACAGGAGATTCACATTTTATAATACATTCAAAGGTTCTAATCTATAGAGACTTGATTTAATATACTCATCTAATTTATTATAACTTAAACAAAATTGTTTCGAACATTTGCATAAAAGAAAATATATTCAGTACTCTATGTAGCCTAGTAAGTTAAAACTGAACGCTTGATTCAGTGAGTAATTGTACATGCATTAATTAATTGTGAATATATACTAATACATTGTTCAAACTTATTAATATTTCGTTTGTTCTTTCCTTAAATCTGCTTTTAACTTGGGCTTATCTTAGCTTGTTATGAATAAGGCCGTTCCAAGAAAGCGACTTGACTGATGATAAAATCAATTATTATTTGCTCATACTTTAGTTTTAATGAAATATAATGTTCTTTCATGTCAAATCATAATAATATTTTTGGGGTAGGCAAGCATTGATATTACTGAAATAAACATTTTTTAAATGAATTGTAATGATACTAATTCTTGGTCAAGCTAGCATGAGTTATAATTGAATCAACTGGTCTTCAATGTTAACTAATAATAATAATACATTTTGGGTAAGAAAGCATTAGTCATAGGTATACTGAATTTTTTTAAGCTGATATAATTACAATATTTACTTCTAAACAAGCCAGCATCAGTTATAAATAAAGAAGGGGTAATTCAATGTTAACTAACAATATAATGCGATGTAGGGTAAGGTAAAGTTTCAAAGAAGGGAAACTCGAGTCCAGGACGAAATAACTTTTCACTCAAGTTTGACATACATTGTTGGCCTTTATTCGTATATGAGTTAATCTGTACAGCGGAGCGCCTCAAACTCGAATGAATCAGTCTATGGCACGTTGCTTTTTTTCCCAGCAGGCGCAGCTACCATGCTATGGATTGGCGCCACGACCGCTTGGCAGTGATGGGGAGAAGAGTCAGCTTTGATGCGTTCGCACTTCCCTTTTCCCTCTTTGCTCACTAGCAGGACACTACGGCGTGCTCACGATACATCAGAATATAATTTGCTTACGTGGGCGAAAATAGCAATAGGCATTGTTATAAGTTGTACCCACTATTTTTTAACGTTAATTAGTAGTAACAATTATTCTTACAATGAAGCGTGATAGTTTATTATTGACCTACTGGCTTATGATATTGAAAGATCAAATTAATTTATCAAGCGGGCAAGTATTATTTCTAAAAAAATTGTCTTTAAATGCTGAATAATAAAAACAATCATTTTTCGTCAGGCAAGCATGAGTTATACACAACTATTTTTTAGAGTAAAAGAATGATGATTTAATGCATTGGGTAGGCAAGCGTTGGTTGTAAGCTAGCTAATTAATTTAAAAAATTTACAACAATGATATCTCTTTTTGGGCGTGCAGACATACACTAGTTGTATACAAACCAATATCTTTTGAGTGAAGGAAAAAATAAAATTACTTTCTAGGTCAGCAAGCATCCATTACAGATCCAATAACTATTTAAGCTATCTAAGTTACACTAATAATAATAATAGACTAATAAATTGTTCAATGTAAGCACTAGTTATAAATTAACCAATTGTTCTTCAATGTTGAATTGTATAAACATCATGTTTCGGGAAAAAAGCGTGGGTTATAAGCTTTTCTAATGGTAGTAAATAATTGTAGTAGTAAATGTAAGAATAATAATGTTAAAAATAATAATAACAATAATAATCATCATTGGCCTCTTTCAGTCAGTAAGTATCAGTTGTGAATAATTCAACTGTAAATAAAACTTAAATATTTATACAAATAGTTCTTTCGTCATGTTTGCGTTTGTAACGAATGTCAATCGTTTTGTCATTCTGAATGATAATAATAGATATTTCTGAGTTAGCAAGCATTATTTAAAGATATACTTACTCTTGCAGCAAAATTAATTTTGATAAAATTATGTATTGAGTAAGCATGGTTTCGTTATAAAAACACCTACTTATTTTGAATGTCCAATAATGACAATATTTTTTGGCACGCCAGTATTGATGTGAAATAAGCAAATAGTTTTAAATATTAAGTGATAATCACATTTATTAGTAGGCAACAAAGCACTAATTGTGAATAAACAAGCTGTTTCTAAATGTAAGGTACAATCAATATTTAAATTCACTAAATTATAAATTATAAATCATAATGATCACGATTTTTGGGTGAGCGAAAAATGGTCTAAAGCAAACCCTTTCACAATTTTACAAGACAACAATATTAATTCATGAGCGTGAAAGAAGAAAAATTATAGTTTTGGGCAATCCTATTTTTGGGCAATTTTACAGTGGAGGACGCTCTGTTTAACTCACTCACATAAGGAGAAAAAGTAATAAAAAACCTATGAAAATAGGTGAATCGAAAGATTTTGGTATGTTATTTCGAGTGGTGCAGTCAATTTAAAAAATAAAATTGTTTGTTATAGACAAATGCAAAACTTAAGTTAAAATTGTTACCGAGGAGACATGATTTATTTACTTTTTTCCCCATTCAAAAGAGCAAGTCTTGAACTACAGTTCCTAAAATTTCTAAGTTGGGAGGGCCAAAGGCAAATAAGTGGTGAACAATCGAAGATAGCAGTGCATGTGCGCGGGATGCTGAGGCTGCCCTTTAGGCAGTAGCATAGGAAAGCATCAAATGTTGTTGAGCTAGAGAATGGGTACCAATCTTCAGGGATTCCGAGACCTTTTCAGGACTCGAGAGGATTTGTACCTCTTGCAAATGGTGGCGAGTTAGCTTGTTAATGCTGTGAGACGCGATGGTCTCCCTGGTGGCTCCACCCCGAAGTAATGCTAACGCGGTTCCGGGGTGGACCTCAAGCCACGCGGCATGGGGGTTTTTAGTAGATATGGGTGGTCTAATAAAAAAAATCCACCGAGTACCAAACTATCGCTGTCTCTGCGGTGTGTCTCAATGCATTTCCTCTGCCTCCACAAAAAAAAGTGCGCGTAGTTGAGCGCTACCTTACGACGTGTGCCACCTGCTTTTGCGGCGTGTCGGGTGTTCTGTGAGTAATAGTTGTATTTTTGTTCGTGCGTTGCAGTTGTCGTTTACAGTAAATTTATTAAGACTCTATATGTACTTATCATTTTGAAAGTTAAATTTTTAGTGACTTTGTTTGTTTGTTAATATAATATTTTTAACAACTTAAGTAACCCAGAAAATTCCTTGCTCCATTTGTTATTGTGATTGTTACCTATAACCTTACTAGCGTTCTTATATTTTCGTGGTATATTCCAAATAAATCCATAAGTTAAAAGTATATCATCAAACTTCGTTTTATCTGTTGAATTTATTTTATCTTATTTATCAAGACGATCAATTTTTTTAGACCTTATGCAGTGAATACTTAAAGAAAGATGAACTTTACCTTTGATATAATAACATTAACTCACAACTCACGAAAAATAAAAACTAAGTTATTTAATTGATTTCATAGATAAGACATTAAATTATTGATTTCCTTAGTGTGAAAAAATGGAGATGATGATTTCATTTAGAAACTCAGCGGAGTAGTGGCAGATAAATCAGAATCTGTGTTGATACGTGAGATCAAGTAACAAGCTTCTTAAAACTTGTGTAATAACTGAAATTACAGTAATTTCATGGAGCTATTTCAAGGAATATATGATTTTGTAGATTTATGACAGAAATGAATTTTATTTTCAGAGGAGTTTTTCGATGTCTTTAGCTAGTAATTTAAGCCTGCTAAACAATTCTTCATTCATGGCAAAGTGCAAAACTTCGAAAAAATTTCATTAAAAAATTGTTGTGATCCTTCTGAAGGTAACGTCGCACTCTCAAAAAATTTACGATTTTTTCCCAAAAGTGTAAAAAAATTATTTCCCACACTATCCTTTCTTTATTTAGTGCCTCAATTTCCGACACATGGAGAAAAAAGGTGTTAAAAGATTATACACTTCCACCTTATCATTTTCAAACAAAAAAATATTTGAAAATAAAATGACTTAATCCAAGTTTTAAAAAAGGAAAAAATAACTAGTTCTTAAATTATTGCTCGCAACGTTGAATGTACGTTAAACTGCAAATTTTTTAAATTCTTCGAGATGGTCTATCAGACAATTTAGACGTTTAGAAAATCGTAATACTTCTTAAACTGATAGTAAATTTTTGCCCAAGGATATACTCGAAAAAGTAAAAAATCACTATAAAAACGATGAAAGCAGCAAAATAATGTCTGGAACGAAAGATGCTAAAAGAGTAACTAAAAGAAGATGATAGTAAAAATTCCATTTAAAAAAGACTCATTGTATATATTTTAAGGTAATCATATATTATGTTCAAAGATGAGAAACCTAAAATTAAAATTGGTTTTAGCAAATTTGCTACATTGTGGCCACAATATTGCGTACTAGCTGGTGCAAGTGGCAAACATACAGTTCGTGTGTGGGTTTATCACCAAAACGTCTAGCTTATACTTAGTGGCCTAGATATTTCTAGTCTAAGGTCTGGTCTGATTAATAACTATTAAGACTGTATATCAAAAATTGTTTGTAAAGAGCCAACAACTAACTGTTACTTATATAAATGTTAAAACTTTTATTAATGGTTTATCGTATTATTAAAATAAGCTAGAAAGTCCATTATTTATCACAAAATCACAATCTAATTACTGTAAATACATTAAAGAATCATTGATATCAAGACGGTTCTTAAGGTGGCTTGGGCGATTTTTATTGGCTTGATCAAAATCACTGAAATTCTGGAATTATGTAAATGCAGTATGCCAAATTTATTTGCAATGAAAAAATAATTATGACAATTTAATGTATAAAACAATAGCCGTCCATTGCATACGAAAAATATTAACAGATTTTCTGAAACAACATTCAAATAAATTGATAAAGTTAAATACTTTACAAACGGAGCTGACCAACACTTAAGAAATAAATATAATTTTTTAAACATATTATACCACTTTAATAACTTTTCTGTTAAAACAGAGTGGCATTTTTATGCTACCGCACACTATAAAAGTGCATGTGGCGGTATACGGGGCTGCAGTCAACAGTAATGTTCGCCGAGATAGTTTGAGAATGGCATTAAACGATAAAACTTTAACACCTCAAAATCTTTGCGACTGGGCCAAGAAAAACTGTAAGAATATTATTTGTTTCTATACATCAAGACAAAAATATTTAACTGCTCAAGAAGAATTAAAAGAAATATTCAAAACAGCAGTAACGATTTCAGGTACACTGTCGTTTCATTGCAAAAAGCCTATTGTAAGATCTAAGCAATTAGAATCAAGAGTATTTTCAGCTTCAGTGTCAGTTCAAATATTTTCACCGATTTCTAAGGCAGAAAAAATGAGTCCAATGTGCATCAATTCTTGTAAATTAAAAAAAAACGATTTAAGGATACTCTATGTATATACTGATTATGAATCGAAGCGAAAAGTAGTTGCTAGCAAATCAACAAAAAATATTCAAAGCATAAGATGTTTTATCTCTAATTTCATTTGTGGATATGGCTGTAAGAAATAAAAAACAAATATTCTGACAATATCATTGAATTAAAAATTTTTTAAAGATAAATTATAGTAAGAAAAATATGAAGTGTAACATAGTGTGTATTGTAGTAGATATATACATGCAGCGAAGCTTACAGGCGGTGGAAGCGTGCCGCGCGTGGCACAAGGTGACGTTTGGCTGAACGTGCTACTGTCTATGATTGTTAACCACTAATTTGCCTTTTGCTCTCCCTACTTGAAAATTTGAGGAATTGTAGTTCAAGACTTGCTCTTCCAAATGGGGCAAAAAAAATTATGCATTCTTCCTCAGTAAGATTTTTAACCTAAACGTGATTTTCTCTATGACAAAATATTTAGATCTTAAAACTGACAGAACCATTGGAAAGAACAGGTCAAAATTCATTGATTTACCTATTTTTATATGTTTTTTAGTACTTTGTCTCCTACTGTGAGTTAGTTGAACAGAGCGTCCTCTACTGGCAAACTGCGCCACCCGCGTCTAGTGGCTGGACCTCAAAGGAAGTTCTTATATACGGGTTTCTTAGTACTAAGTTAAGTTATAAAACACACAAGTTTTGAATATCAAATAATAATAAAATAAAAGTTTTAGTAAGCTGACATTCGTTTTCAATACTTAAAGGGAGTTCTATCGGTTAAAGATTTAATAATTACAAATTGACGGAAATTTATTTACAAACAAATAAAGTTATAATAATAACATTTTTAAAATGTAAAGGCACGAGGGTCCCTAGAAGCCGAGTTATTAAAGTTTGTATTCAGTTATTTTTAAATGTAGGCTTATGAGCTATCGTCCTTTCAAGCGCTTCTATTGCATTAACCTTGTTTATTAACAATGAACTTTAGGAAAAAGTTTTACTAATGATAAAAAAATATTGTATGATCGTATTAAATTTCATTGAACATCTTGAGGGTCCATGGACTACAGCAAGGGATAGAACCTCCTTAACTGTTGTAGCATGTTGACTTAGAACGAAATTATCTATTGTGTGCATGCATTGATTATAGATGAAGCAACTGTTTTCTAATGTCAAATGATAATATGTTCTGGGTAAGCAAACAACTGCAATAACTAAGTTAAATAATTTTAAAGTTAAATTATTATAATATTCCGTCGTGGTTTAGCTAGCATCAGTTATGAATAAACCATCTTCTTTGGAACGTTACATAATAAATAAGTTTATTAGTTGCTGACCAAGCATCATTGACATGTAATAAACAACTATTTAAGCTATCTTAATTATGATAAAAAAAATTATTTTTTAATTAAGCAAGTATTTGGTGCAAGTAAACTGTTTTCAAGAGTTTAATAATACACATATTTTTTGGGTGATCAGTGTATGTTTTACATGAATAAAGTAGCAATTTCTTAACTATACTACAGTTTAGACGTTTATTTAATTCAAAGACTTCCTGTCACAGACAGGTACATTTTTTGTTGTGTCAGTGTGTAATGATATTAGCATTAGTTAAATTTCTTGTAAATTCTTAGAGATCGAATAAAATTATACAGATTATGGGTAATACTTTATCGTTGCGGTTTAACCGTTTTAGCTTATATTTACAGTCTAGTTATGTTTTGTCTATAGTACACACAGCCCTGTAATCACATTTGTCACTACACAACTTATAGCCAATCTTAGAATTATTTAAAACACTTTTTGCATATAACGCTTTGTTTGGTGAATATATGGACGGATAATCTTGCTTTCTAAAAACAGACACATGCGCATTCACACATGTAAAAACGGTTAATAATAGCCAGCAATAATAATGTAAGTTCAATTTCTAGAATTATGCGTGCATACACATACATGTGTATAGATGGTTTCGGTAGTTTGTTAATCAGTCGATAGTAGAAATAAATAAATTAATAAACAAAGATATATTAATCGGTGTAAATAGGACAACACAGTTAAGTAAAAGTTGCTTCTTATTTAGCGCTTTGCTTGCGATATAAATTACACAGCACTAGTTTGCACTATATTGGCGCACTCCCGACACATGCTCGACGTATACGTTCCTCGACCACCGGATCACCTCACTGACCATGAGACGACGCATCATGCTGGCGTATCTTCCGCTGACTCCAAGCATCCTGATGACCACCTCATTACCAGCGGCCCAGCCTCCCAGGGCCCCGACCATGAACGCCTCTACTTGAACTGCATAACCCTGCTCCAGGAGTTGGTTGGTCAGCGGCTGATATTTAGCGAGCTTTTCTCGGCACACCGCCCTGAAGGCCTCCCTCCGATTCTCGAACGGGACACACATGTCCACAATGTCAATGTGCCTGGTGATGTCGTTACGGACGACGATGTCAGGTCGCAGGGCCGATGCCGCCCCATGTGTCTCCGCAACTGTGCGATTAACCGCGAGCTGACCGGAGCAACGGACAGCTTTTACCAGCCTGTTTTGGACACAGTTGTGTCTGAGTTGTCTTGCAGCCGCGTACGGCCCACAGTGGTTCAACATGTGTGGGAGGGACTCAAGAGCCGCTCCACATTTGCGGCATCTTTTTTCCAGTTGCAGTATTCCGCGGATAGTCGCGTTCAGGGGCAGCACATTGAGTCTGGCTCGACGCACGAAGCGCCAGTCACAGAACCGCGTCTTTCTGCCACTCCAAAGAAAGTGGTTGGAGACGGCTGACTTCCTCGTGATTTTAAACATCTTGCCTTGATCTCGTTTGGCAAGGAGTCTCTGCGCGTAGTGCTCCACCAAACCACGGCGCAGAACGCCCTCGACTCGCTGTCTGCCCCCTAGGAGCAGCTCTCACCCCGCTCGCCGCACTCCAGGCCGAGTACCTCTCTGTCGGCGCACCACCTCCAGCGTAGGACAATCCTTCTTCTAAGGCTGATTGTTGCTTTGCGAATTTTAGCCCAGAAAGACGCCCGGGCCAGACGTTGGTATATATTCATGTTGCCAGAGAGATATCGCGAGATGTCGGTGTTGTTTGCGTGTGTTCTCAGCCTTTCCGATGCCGTTTTCTTTAGGAGTGTCTCTGCCAGCGATCTTACTGCTGAATCCCTCGCATTGAGGAGACTGTATCCGTGCGCCACAGTAAGCACATCGTACACATCGGCCACTGGAAGTAGTCCACCCCCACCCTGCGCGGGGGGCAGGTATACGACTTCCGCGCTCGCTCGCTGAGGGAGGCTCAGCCTCTTTTTTGCCAACTTCCTGATCTCCTTGTCGGCAGTTGACAGGTATTCCTTCTCAATTACGCCTCCCTGCATAATAAAGTCCATGCGTGGCAGAAAAAATGTGCCGACCGCATCGATTTTCTGCCATGGCGTCAGCAAGGAGTCGCTGATTTTCCTTGCGTCCTCCAGAAGGTCCCGTATCGAAGATATTGGTGTCTGGCGGACTTGGTAGCCCGTAGATATACCAAGATGCTCGTGCATCGCCCTATCAAGCGTGGGCATCGGCGCTCCCTGTATAGTAAATTCCGTTGGCCAGACTTCACGCTCTCTTCCACCGATAATGTGCAGCATCGCGCAGTTATCCGGGTTGAATGTGATGCCGATCGCCCGCGCGCTCGCTTCCGCCGCCTCCAGGAGGTGTTTCATGCCCTCGGGGGAGCCCGCCAAGAGCGCACCGTCATCAGCATAGAAGAGGTTGTTGAAGCGTCGGCCTCCAAGTGTACAGCCCTCGTCGACGCCGGCCACTCTACGCACGAGCACCTCGATGGTCAAGTTGAAGACGTCGGGGCTGAAAGGGCAACCCTGCCTGACACCCGACTCAACGCGTATCGGGGCCGTAGTGCCGCCTGCCACTTTCACCCTTGTTATCATACCAGATTACAGCGCGCTGATGACGCTCCTGAACCTGCTCGGCAGCCCATGGCCCTCCAATGATCTACGAATAGAGGAGTGGGGAATGGAGTCAAAAGCGCTAGCGAGGTCGAGCCCATTCTTAACTATACTACAGTATCATCTGTTTCAAGGCAAGGTAGCAATGGTCCTGTGTCGATGGTATCTAACTTTGTATCGTAATTAATAATTTTTTAAGAACTTAACAAGTTAAAACAATTAGAACTTTTATTACTTGTACCTGTGCACTAAGAAATACAACTATTTTTGAATAGTACTATGAATAGTAGTTAATTACCGATACAAGCTTGTTGGGTTATAAGTAGTTTTATTACTATTTGATATTAACAGATAGTAGATTTACTACTGATTTATTCTTGCTTGCTCAAAAATTAATATTATAAATATTAAAGATCACAAAAATTAGTTGTTTGCTTACTTCATCGATAATCGGTATTATCAGTCTTATCACACGCATGATAATCGTTATTATCATAATGATTTGACGTTTAAATAAAATTTAGTTGTTTATAACTAGTTATGCTTTGTTGCCTTGAAATTAATATTTGTATCTATTAGCCATTGGAGAATAGTAAGTTCGTTAACAAGTGGTACTTGCTTGCCAAGAAACTAATTTTCTTATTCTATATCTGAAAATTATTTGTTTATGTATGAGTGGTGTTTACTTGCTCAAAAATCAAATTTATCATTATACAACATCAAAAAGTTGTTCATTTATAATCGATACTTGCTTGCTAAAGAATTAATAATATTATTATTTTATCTTGGTAAATAAAATATTTGTTTTGTTAATGTCCAATATTCATGCATGCCGGATGCTTGCTAGCTTGCCTAAGAAGAATTTTAAATGTTTTAATGGTAAAAAGTAAACAGTTTTCTACTCCAAAAGGTTTTCTAGTCCAAAATATTCAAGAATATAGGTTTGCCTATGTTCAACTGATGTTTGCTAGCATAATAAATAATATTTATTATCATATTACTCCGAAAAACAGTAAGTTTCATCTTAACTGATGCTTGCTTGCCTAAAAAACATCATTACTTTTATTTTACTTTTATAACTATATTGTTTATTTTTTAATCAATGCTTGCATACCAAAGATTCATACTTCTATTATTTTACATACAAAAAACAGCTGGTTTAATTTATAACCGATTATGACTTAGCGTATAGTAAATCCATTATCATTTATAATTATTAAATAGTCGATTATTTAGTATTGTAGCATGATTTGATCATTTAGTAAGCAACTTACATAATTGGAACATCAGAAGTACAGAAGTTAATGTAATGGTCTTGATTCGAACAACTCACACCAAGCCATATTTGTTATGCAAACATTTAATAACTCTGATTAGTTTCCCTTTAAATGAAGAGAAATCTAAATTTCTCACAAAAATTAAATCATTAATTTCAAAGGAATCAGCACAAGTTTGCCATTTTGAACGCTATTGCGAAGGGTTAAAGTAACTATGACCTTACAGATTTCAAAATTTTTCACTGAGCTTACGGTCAATTGTCCGGTTGGGGCAATCGAACGGGAATTCAAACAAGCTTTGATTTTTACATGATAGTCATCAAGTGCAGATACCAAGAATCTTATTTAAATGATATTTGACCGTTTAAATTCTAGCCTACTCCATATTAGAAACGTGAATCTGAGGCTTAAGGGGTATAATGATTCGTTAAATAAAGTTTGAAATTAAATTAGCCTGCAATTCCACCTCGTTAAAAGCCTGACAAATGGAGACAGTTAGTTCGTAGTCTCACCTTGATCCCTACTAGCATGGTACAAGTATAAGTTGACATGTCATAAGTCATATTTAGCAAGCATTGGTTATCTATGTACAAACTATATTTGTGGGTTAAATAGTCTCAACTAAATTTCGTGGGCAAGCAATCATTGGTTATTAATGAACGAACTGTTTGTAGATTTTTTATTACTATAATTTTATTTTGGGGTAAGTAAGTATAAGTTACATCCAAACCAACTATTTTTTAATGCGAGCAATTGAATTTATCGGCATTTTCTATCCAATACGATGCGACCCAATTTTAGAATTTGTAAGGTCATAGCTACTTGAACCCTTCGCAACAGCGTTCAAAATGGCGAAATTGTGCTGATTTCTTTGAAATTAATAATTTAGTTTTTATGAGAAATTCAGATTTCTCTTTATTTGAAGGGAAACTAACAAGAGTTATTAAATGTTTGCATAACAAATATGGCTAGGTGTGTGTTGTTTGAGTCAAGATTATTACATCAACTTCTGTACGTCTGATGGTCAAATTATGTAAGTTGCCTATTAAAGCTGGTCTTACACTTCTTAACACAAATTTGCAATCTGCGAAAAAAAGCTTTTTTATTTATGAATAATTTATGCACAAATTATGTTCTCAATTTAAAATTGAAGTTAACAATTGATATTGGATTGTCTTAGATAAAGTAAAGTTACATTTAATCACGATTAACGTTATCGTTCTGTTAAGAGTCTAGGATACTACATTAAATCAGCATTTTGAATGGTAACAGAGAAAAACGTTCTTTCTCGGATAAAAATAACACTTCCTAACTGATTAAGGCATTTTTAGAGCCAGCATATAACTAAATTTCTTTTTTAAAGTTTTTTAATGTTATTAAAACTGTTTTCTCTACCTTGATAATTTTAAAAATATTTTTATGACATCCAAAATGTCCATTTAAAGAGCATTAGGAGCGATCGTAGCTGTTTTTTAGAATGTACTTTACAAGCCTTATCGGAATAATAGATGTAATTGTTCCAAAGAAGATACGTTTTTGTAATAAAATCTTATGTTTAGATTTTACTGAAAGAGTTGTGTTTAAGATTTGATTAAGTTTTTCATTAAATATTAATATATATAATTCTTGAACAAAGTGATACATCATTAATATTTAAATTCGATTATTAACATTACAAACCAATTTTGTTAATGAATAAAAATTAATCGTCAAAAAATGAATTTTTTTTTTATATGATCTTATTACTTTTTTTTAATTAGAAATTGTTCTTCGTAAATAGTCGTTAATTTTAAATAATTATTCTTTTGAAGCAATTGATTCTGAAGTTGAAAGTACCTAAAAAGTTCTGCATACTTCTGGAAAACTTATTTAAGTATAAAAAAAAGTATGTATGATATTTGAGATTGATTTACCACATAGTTACTGAAAAATCCTTGTCAAGAAGTCACTCATTTTACCACAGCTATTAACATACAAGTAATTGTGCAAGCATTAAATGATGTTACTAGTTTTCTGACATTGAATTACCGTATGCCGAAAAACAATTTAAGAACTGCCAAAAACTAACTTTGCCAGTAAGGAAAAACATATGTTTTTTTCAATTTTTTAACCAGATACTTTTGGAGTTGTTAAAATTCAAAATTTAAAAAATGTATGATTAAAAATTCAGACTATGTATACGTTAAAAAAAAAAGAGAAAAATATTGATTAGATTGCTTCATAATAACTACTCTTATCAACTAGAACTACAAAAGTTTGTCCCCACTTTTTTGTTACTTGATTATATTTTACATACTAGATTTTATATGGTCGCATGGACTTAAAAATACTTACTCCTATTTTACAGATGATGATCATCATGGGAGTCATTGGTCTCATAGTTATGGCGATTATAGTCTGTAAGTATAACAACATATTTTTTTACATAAATAGCGCCTATATTGTTCGTCTCCAAGTCTTTTATGCTAAATTTAAATTGTTTTACGTTCAACTATGTATCTTGAAGAAAATTTTACAACCAGTTTACATATTTGTTATATTTTTTGGGTAAAACTGTTACAATCCTGCCTTAAATGATTTTTTTTTTCTAAATCTTTTTCCTTTTATTAATTCTTATCGTCAACTCAGGTATTGAATTGACGTTTAATATTAACTTACGACAACTTTAATAATTTATTGAAAGGATGAAAGTGAAAAAAAAAAACATGAGAGTAAGTTATAATTAAGTTGATGACCTGCATAATGAGACTGGGTAAAGGTGCGTTCCAATTAGTAAAATGTGTAATTAAGTTGTATCCTTGTCATAAGGATAATATTTCATGACATTTATCATCCAAATCAAAAGACGTAGTACTTGTACACAGTAATAATATTATTACCTATTTGAGCTCGTGCGTGCATAGAAAACATATGCCTCAATATACTACTTATGTTATGATTCGCACATTTAAAGTGCTTCCATATTTGCTATGATATATGTAATACATGCACAAATTGTTGGTCATGATATACAGAATGAAACAAATATTTTCACCATGCTACGCCAAAAGAAGGTGCTGCTGTCTCATCACGCGGGACAAAAATTCCTTTTATTTGGAATTAATACTCGTGCATTTGATACTACATCATATGTATCCAATAAATTCTTGTTGGACTCTTTATGTCCAACAAATAAGAATTCTTTCTAATTTTGGCTACTATAACATTAATATAATCCACTATATCTTAATCGAAATTAAAGAAAACAATTGACATATAAATATTTTTCATTGTAAAATTGTAATTTTCCATTCCATTCGTTTCTATAATAATTTATAATATAATATTAAATTCACCCATGCTTTATTAATTTCTACTGATCTCAAAATTAATAAGAAAAATATATGTTTTGGTCACACGTTAATTCTTCTTAAAATACACTATAGAGAACAGAAAATAAAGCAATTTATAGCTAGGGTATGAATTTCGTAGCTTTGCCTTTGAAATATAACTTATCATATTTAGAACTATAACGGTTATTTATATGAATCTGTGTAACGTATTTTTGTACTTTAATAATTATTTTCTTTACGTAGAAATTATTTTTGGCCTATTTAGCTTTCTATTCCAGATATGACTGTTTTTCTCATTTTGGGAGGTTATTTTGTAACAATAAATTTTTTGGAAATTTTGTCAACATCTTTAATTTTAGAATTTGTAAGGTCATAGCTACTTGAACCCTTCGCAACAGCGTTCAAAATGGCGAAATTGTGCTGATTTCTTTGAAATTAATAATTTAGTTTTTATGAGAAATTCAGATTTCTCTTTATTTGAAGGGAAACTAACAAGAGTTATTAAATGTTTGCATAACAAATATGGCTAGGTGTGTGTTGTTTGAGTCAAGATTATTACATCAACTTCTGTACGTCTGATGGTCAAATTATGTAAGTTGCCTATTAAAGCTGGTCTTACACTTCTTAACACAAATTTGCAATCTGCGAAAAAAAGCTTTTTTATTTATGAATAATTTATGCACAAATTATGTTCTCAATTTAAAATTGAAGTTAACAATTGATATTGGATTGTCTTAGATAAAGTAAAGTTACATTTAATCACGATTAACGTTATCGTTCTGTTAAGAGTCTAGGATACTACATTAAATCAGCATTTTGAATGGTAACAGAGAAAAACGTTCTTTCTCGGATAAAAATAACACTTCCTAACTGATTAAGGCATTTTTAGAGCCAGCATATAACTAAATTTCTTTTTTAAAGTTTTTTAATGTTATTAAAACTGTTTTCTCTACCTTGATAATTTTAAAAATATTTTTATGTTAATNATATATATATATAATTATGTGCATGGCAGGGTTCACTCGTTTCACAAGTTAACTCTCCATATAAGGCGCACCTAAAGGAGTTTCACTTAAAAAAAATATACAAGATGAAGTAGTTGATAACAAAAATGATGTAAAACTTTGATTCAAAATATTTAGGTTCTCACAAAAATTGTTTACCAACGTAGGTATTAATTTTATTTAACTGTTCTAAGAAATCGTTTTATTTGGTTTAAAGTGGGAGATGAAAATACACAGGGCTCTCAATAGACACGCCACACATTGGCGTAAAAAAGCACACACACACTTTTTTTAGATCTGCCAAGCAGTGACTCTCTTGGCAACTCTCAGAGGACTGGATCAGAACGAGCGTCGAATTAAAATAAACGAACAACCCGCCAGTCTCGTTCATGGAATGAAATAAGATGCCACCTACCGAAGTTTACTCGAGTTCGCCATTAGAAGTTGGAGACGTGGGAGTCGGTGGAGCGTCCAGAGTGACGGGGAACAAGGTTAGCACTTCCAGAGACCGCATGTACTCTTATGAGCTAGTCTTGACTATCACTGCACGAACTAATTCATCGGAGGTTGTCAGAACAGTCGTCACGCGTCCCAGCGGCCAATGTCAATTTAGCAGCAGAAGCGTAGGATCCGAGATGATGACAATATAGTTGGTCTGGAAGTTACGTCTTCGAACAGTCCATTTTGATCGTTGCTGGAGGGTAGTCAAATACTTTTAGCTCCAACGAGACAAAAATTGGTCTTGGATACCACAAACAAGTTGCCAATGGATGAGATGACCCAGACAGTCTGGGATGGCTCTGCATCTACGATTAAATTGAAGGGACCCCAATGAGAAAATGATCTGGGGTGAGAACTTCAAGGTCGCCGAGCCCGCCAGTCAGTGGAGTGAGGGGTTGACTGTTAAATTCAAGCTTAATGCTGGCTAGAATGGTAGAGAGCTCTTTATACGTCAAGTTCTTAAAGCCAACAGTTCGTCGAAGGTGGCCCTTGACTGACTTCGCGCCTGCTTCCCAGAGCCCTTCAAACTGGGGAGCTCGCAGGGAGTTGAAATTCCAGGCTATTCCTTGTTTGGCCAGGATGTCCAAGACGAGATTCCAATCCATCCCAGCGTTCTGTAGCAC
This sequence comes from Copidosoma floridanum, assembly GCF_000648655.2. The sequence goes on along the minus strand of NW_019380359.1, from coordinate 768,144 downwards.
CTAACGTAATTCTCCAGCAGCACCTTGAAAACATTTGCCGTTATTACTCCATATTTTGAAAGGTCACCCACGTATTGGATCAGGGCTCCCAGAAACGAGTTAGTCGTTAGGTCTTCTACGAGCTCCAGATGAAGGGCTTTAGTACTTATGCACACAAATACAACGACGTATCCATTGCTGGTTTGAATGCCGTGTCCATTGGCTATCAACACATTGAAGGGGCTGCCGTAGTCAACGCCCACGCAAGAGAAGGCCCGAGCTGGGGTAATCCTGGCAGCAGGTAAGGGAGCCATAATCTAAGTAGCTCCTCGTGCATTCAATCTTACATAGATTGTGCAATGATGCAAATGGCTCTTGATGAGGCAGGAACCACCAATAATCCAAGCTCTTTTGGCTACGTAGACACTAGTGACTCGGGCTCCTTCATGCAGCAAGCCTTCGTGTGCCTATGCTACAACGAGGTGGGCGAGAGAGCACGCGTGGCATAAAATTGATGGATGTTGCTCGTCGTAGCTCAGCGCTGACCACTGCAGATGACCTCCTTCCCGAATAATCCCGTCGTTCTAGACAAATGGAGCCAATGACATTGGCTGATGCTTGGCTAAAAGAAAATGCCCCGATTGCAGCAACTCAATCTCGGTCCAAAACGAGTGGCTTGAGATGAGATGGAGGCAGGTGGTATAAGATTCTTCAAAATCTGACGCTTTCAATGGGAGGAATATCTGAGTATCATGATATCGACCGAGACATCATCATGTCCAACGACGTAAGCAAGCAAGAAAGCGGAGGAGCCGATCCAAGTTCGAGAATTTTTCTAAGATTGAGTGAGACATATACTGCGTAGTGCAGCAAATCTGAATGGCCGGTGAATAGGGTGGCTCGCTGCACGTTGAAGAGTTGGTGGCATCCTGAGGCCAGTCCTCTTAACAAATGAGATCCTACCCACCATGTAGGGTTGAGCAACGTCGGAAAGTCAACCCCTCGTTAAGCCACATCTGCTGGATTAGACTCGGTAGGAACCATTTATGTGGAAAAAGTCCGCCGGACTGCAATAGGTCTATTATATTGTCGCGCCGAAGTCGAGCAGCCACAAGATCATCTGCCCTGGAAAGAATGTCATCAGCATCACGATCCTTCATGATGAATGGAATAGTTTAGGGCCAGGATTGACCTTTATCTTTACACATGTATTGAATGGTGCGTAGCGAAAGGTACGGCGCACATGACGTTCCGCAGGTGACAGTCAACAGGTGGTAGTGTTGGGGCGGGCAAGATCCGTCAGGGCTCCGTACGATCCGTTGAAAGTCTGCATCTCTTTCGTCAATCCAAATTTGACGAAACATCATACGGATGTCCATGCAGAAAGAAAATCGATGCATACGCCATCGCAGAACAACGTTAGGTAGTACTGCCAGTAATTTGGGACCAGCGTACAGCGCATAATTGAGGCTGCGGCCAGAGGAAGTTGGGCGGGACGCATTGAAAATAACGCAAAGCTTCTTCCGTTGGTCCTCAGTCTGCCATTTGCCGTGGTGAGGGATATAGTTGATCAAGTGTGAGGCGTTTTGGACCTCCTCATCGGTCAATAGGCACATACATCTACAGGTTAGATATTCATCTATAAAACGCTTGTATTCAACTGCCATCTCAGAATAGCTTTCCAAACGTCGGTGCAAATAGCGAAACGAAGCTGTTGCGCCTGACAAGCTATTTTCTAGCGATGCTAGGCCATCGCACTTAAGAGGCAGCCGAAGGACGTACCAATCGTTCGTAGTACACTGGTATTTGGCGAAGACTTTCTCGCACTCCTCGGTCTCAGGAGATCTACGGAGAGTCTGGAGTATGTCCTCGAGTTCCCAGAATTGTTGGAGCAGAGGTGTCAATTGATAATGCCAGGATGGGACTGGTTCCTCTTGAGTCACTAGAATTAGCTACGACGAGATCGGTGCGCCATGGGAGGCTTGTCCCGTAAATATCCAACCAAGGGTTGTGAACTGGGCTACAAGCTCTCCCAGTTTGATGAGTACGGGTTGAAGCAGGCAAGGATATACATTAGCACCAAGCAAGATGTTGACCCGACCTAGAGTGCCCAACGAAGTGTCCGCGGCATGGCTGAGATCGAGGTAACGTTGAATGAGGAGTGGCTCGACGGTGACAGAGGGAGTGCGTAATCCGAGATAGAATACACAATGTATCTTCAAGGGTGTAGAGAAGGCCCAATCTAGGGACCAAAGGAGTAATGTTGTCCAGGTAGTAGCCTGTGCTGCACAGGTGCCAGCTACTGCAGTAATGCTCGACATCACCGGTGTGGAAAGAGAATCAAGCCTGTGCGCTAGTTTGATGGAAGTAAAGGTGACCTGCGAACAGGCATCAATCAGAGCTCGTTCTATGATTGTCTGTCCATGGGGACCTTTAAGGCGCACTAATGCCGTGGAGCAAACAGTGAGTCATGACTGCGCAGATTCGGCCTTGTCGTCTTCTTTGGTAGCTGAGTCCCAATGGACCCGTTTGGCCAGAGTGAAATAAGTAGTGGGCTTTGATTCACGTTTTTTATTTTTGTGCAGCATACTGTGGTGACGAACCTGGCATGATGAGCAGGCATTACTCAAAAGGCACGATCATGCGGGATAGCTTGGTTTGAGGCAATTACAACATAACCTGGCCCGCGGGACGAGCTCTCTCCGAGCTACCGTGGTCATTTCTCGAAAGCGATCACAGCGGCCAACGTAGTGTTGTAGTTGGAAGATGGGACACGTCAGTCTGTTCACATGGGTCGTAAGTGATTGGTAACGATGACCTGCCGAGGTTGGCGTTAGGGCTGGAGCTGAATCACGCGTGGCGTAACTGGCAGGAGAAGAGGAGGTGGCTTTCAATGTGAGAGAGCGACAGTGTCGCTACAGAAAGTTTGCCTCCTTAATAAAGAGTCCATGCCCACAGCTGCAAATGCAATCATCCATGCGTCCCATTGATTCACGGGTTGCTGCAGAGCTCGAAGTTGGTCTCTGTGTTTCTTAAGAGTATCTAGTAATCTTTGAAGACCACCAGCTGTTTCGCTCCTTGGCTTCACTCTCGGATGCTTTTCGTAGCAGCTCCAGGTAATTAGTTTAAAAACTCGCCCATAATACATGTCAGTTTACTAATACTTATTCATGTTTGCTGTAACTCGCTTGTTTATACATCTTGGCACTATAAAAGTAGTATCAATAACTGAAATTTCTTCATAATTGTTTTAACTATCTATGTTCTGGCCATATTGTAAAAGTTATACCATCTAATAATGACCTTCGCTTGAACCTGATATACAAGTGTCACATGATTTTGAATGGAATTTACCTTTTTTGTTTGTTTATTCAAATGAATTATCATGCCGTATTCAACAGCTCGTTAAAGTAAAAGTTTGTTTTCAGCAAGTATCTCAGCACAAATAGTCTCATCCAAGTCTATCTCTTTTCCGTTGTCACTCCCAACGATACATCTTTCTTTTTATACCCTTAAATCTGTAGATAAATTTTTATTAGAACATTTGATGAATTCTTGATTTTGATTTTGAAATTGTTACATCCAAACTTCTCATTAGAGTGAAACTCGTAAATTCGTTGTACAAGCAAATAAATTTAATTGTTATTTGTCAGGAACTAGCCGTCGGCCCAAATACCTTATTTGCACGTTCATACAGTATACCTTTATTTTAAATTGTTAACTAGGCGTTGTGGTGTTAGGTTTCACGAATGGTATGTATGGAGTGGTGTTTGTATATTGTATACCAAGCTGGCTTTAAATTTATGTATAATGTACTAGCGGCCCCCTGTCTCAGCGTCGCCCGAGACTTACTAAAAAAGATGCCATAGTGTGTTGACATGTTATGCGAAATGTTTTCAGTTAGAAATTTTACATCTATTCTTGATACTTCTTAGAACAAAAATTTTCTTATTAAAAATGTATTTGTTTGGAATCCATACAGATTATGTGATTAAATAATAAGCTGTAAAAAATAAAACAAATATCATTACGCTAAAAACTACCGTGTGTTCCTTACCCTGTTGTTGCGATCCAATAAAAACCAGTAAAAAATTTGTCGATTTTACAATAGGATTTTTCTATTAGTTTGTTATCGGTATTTGCACCCGTAAACCGAGGTAAAATCTGTTATGGTCAAAAATGGATTTTCAATGTAACCAGGACATCATTGAATAAAAATAATCACACAAATTGAGGTCCTACCATCCAGATGGCCACCTCAAAACGGAGGGACTAAAGTATTTTTTACACAATTCTAATAAAAATAAGTAACTAACTTTTCTTTTAATTGACATATAAAATACTTTAATCCCTCCGTTTTGGTGTTGCCATGCTGATGGTAGGACATACATTGATCAATTTATTTTTGTTTAATCATGTCCTAGTTACAATAAATGATATAAAAAATTGATTTATGACCATTTTATATTTTATTTAGATTTACAGGTGCAAATACCGATAAGAAACCAATAGAAAAATCCTATTGTAAAATTTAATCGGTTTTTATTTGACCGTAACAACAGGGCACGTCATAAAATAACCGTTAGCCATTAGGGGCCATTGATTTGCAATTTTTCCCGTATAATTAACGAAAAGGGCTTTTTTTTAGAGTTGTTAGAATTTAAAACTTGCAAAAAGTACATATTAAAAAAAAAATTTCTTTCTCTTATCTCACAACTTTTTTACCACAGCAACAAAGTCCCGGAGCTTAATCTCTACATTTTTTTATCGCCACAAATATACAAATAAATTTTCTACTTACTTAAAAATCTTAAAGATTTAGGAAATTACTGTAAGGTACAAAGAAAAGCTGAACTTTTACATAATGGATTCTTTATTTGTCGATTTCGACGCTGCTGTTCCAATCTCGACAAATTTTCTGCGTCAGTTTCTTGACCAGTTCACCCACTTGCGACTTTTGGCAAGCTCAAGACTTTTGTGACCCCTAAAAGCTGTTTTCTGTCAACTTTGTTAAGTTCTAATATATTTGTTGGCAAGGTAGTTCGACGTTCGATGGCCCAAAAAAGACTGGTGAGCTTTTTAAGTAAACTCTTTCTTGACTGAAATTAACAGCAATTGTGATTCCCTGAAAACCTTAGGGAGATATTTTCTGGCCTTCTGTTAAAGCCCCAGACTGATCGGGAGAAAAATTATAAAGTCCAAAGCTTTGGAGATAGTTGTAGAGATCTTTCCCAACGTCTCCTGGTATAACGTCAAAGACATTAGTGTCTAAAGCTTGTTTTTTTTGCAGACTCAGTTGTTTTGGTGATCTAAGATGGGGAGATTGGTTCGTGATCTTGCCCGTTGAAGACTGCCCCGTTGGCTTAAGTTTTGTTTTCTTTATAGCTGTTATAGGTTCGCCTAGCGCAGACCTGGAAAGGATCGGTGATTCTTGATTGAATGCTTAGAGTCGAAAGGGTCATATAAGGTCGTCGGTTACTGAGGTTCCCAGCCTCGCGACGAATAACTCCGCTCGAGACGTCTGCCAGTGAATAACTGACTTAGTTAAATAGTGGCCGTTTTCAGTTAATATAGCCTTTCAGTCAAGGAATCGCCTCCGAAAATGTTAGTAAGAACGTATTTGTTGGGAAAATAGTTCAAACTTAGGTGGCCCTTAAAATAACTGATGAGATTAATGGTTAAGTAGGGAACGTAAATACTCATAATGGCCCTGAAAAGGGCCAGTGTTGAAGCTTCCAGCTATTCCTTATTATTATCCTTGATGATAAAGAGCTGATTGCGGGTAGTTTGACTCTTACCCTCAAAGTCTCTGTGTACGGAGATCATACAGGAAGAAGGTACGCCACTGACCAAATCATATCTCGTCTTCAGGTCGTTCCTGGGATGACCAACCGTTTACCATTAGTCGGGGAAGTGGACCTAAAGAATACCTTCTCTGTGGGTATGAGATTGGGACTACCACTGAGAAGAAAGCCGTTGCGGCTGCCCGTGCTTCTCAGGGCTGTTTTCCCTGGGTTTTATTTGCGGTCAAAAATTATTTGACGGCAGCAGGCTGGATGGTGAAACCAGCCACATAATTCTGAAGTGTTGGAGCAGGTGGTACACTGATTAAACTCGTCTCCTGGTACTGCGACAGAGATGTTATTAGAATTATTTCTAGTTGGGGCATTCGTCAATCTTGGAGGGTCAGAATGGAAGCAGACCTAGGCCACTTGCCGATTGGAGAAGAGTGTCGTTGGTATCCGGGATATCCAGATGCTCGAATTTTATTTACATTCTTGATGCAGATGCATGAACTGCTAGCAGATGAATACGAAAACCTTTGAAACACTCTGGCGTATTATAACCACACTCATTCAATTTTGTTGCAGGTAGTTACGATTTTATGTCGACGCCACCTATCGGATTCTACTGAATTAACGTGACAAGCTGGCAAAAATTGAGCTTATTTGTTGCTATTGTTATTAACTTTTTTAAAATAAAAACTATAATAAAACCATCTAGAAAGTATCATGAATCAGTGTGCAAAATTTCAGCAAAATCGGTTTAGTAGTTTCCGTGGTTAGCGATTAAAACGGTTTTAGCGACTTTGATTTATATATTAGTAAGACAACGCAGTAGTAGCATATTTATTTATCTTTTTGTCTCACCTTCTTGTTTAGGTCTTTGTCATACATTATCTACTTCGTTTCTGGTTGGTATTTAATTTTTTAATTAGAGCTAGAATTATATTTCTGTGAATTAAAATTTTGGATTTTAAAATATTTAAATAAAAATAATAACAAATCTTATTAACATGTGAGTTATGTCGTATCTGATAATTTAATAAATTTTACTAAGACGGAAATAATCGATTTGCCAAAAAACGTCTATCATGAGATTTTAAGTTCACATTTACAGTGTTTTAACAAGTTATAGTTTTTCTCAACTAAACTTACTTTTATAATTGTTACCTAGCCACTGCTTGTGCAAACGCAGTCGCAAGATCTTACAAAGTTGACCACAAAAATTATTCTTGTCTTACTAATATATAAAGCAAAGTCGCTAAAACCGTTTTAATCGCTAACCGCGAAAACTGCTGACCGATTTTGCTGAAATTTTGCACACTGATTCATGATACTTCCTAGATGGTTTCAGTATAGTTTTTATCTTAAAAAAGTTGATAACAATAGCAACAAATAAGCTCAATTTTTGCGAGCTTGTCACGTTAATTCAGTAGAATCCGATAGGTGGCGTCGACATAAAATCGAAACTACCTACAACATAATTGAATGAGTGTGGTTATAATACGCCAGAGTGTTTCAAAGGTTTCCGTATTCGTCTGCTAGCAGTTCATGCATCTGCATCGAGAATGTAAATAAAATTCGAGCATCTGGATATCCCGGATACCAACGACACTCCTCTCCAATCGGCAAGTGGCCTAGGTCTGCTTCCATTCTGACCCTCCAAGATTGACGAATGCCCCAACTGGAAATAATTCTAATAACATCTCTGGCACAGTACCAGGAGACGAGTTTAATCAGTGTACCACCTGCTCCAACACTTCAGAATTATGTGGCTGGTTTCACCATCCAGCCTGCTGCCGTCAAAGAATTTTTGACCGCAAATAAAACCCAGGGAAAACAGCCCTGAGAAGCACGGGAAGCCGCAACGGCTTTCTTCTCAGTGGTAGTCCCAATCTCATACCCACAGAGAAGGTATTCTTTAGGTCTACTTCCCCGACTAATGGTCAACGGTTGGTCATCCCAGGAACGACCTGAAGACGAGATATGATTTGGTCAGTGGCGTACCTTCTTCCTGTACGATCTTCGTACACAGAGACTTTGAGGGTAAGAGTCAAACTACCCGCAATCAGCTCTTTATCATCAAGGATAATAACAAGGAATAGCTGGAAGCTTCAGCACTGGCCCTTTTCAGGGCCATTATGAGTATTTACGTTTCCTACTTAACCATCAATCTCATCGGTTCTTTTAAGGGCCACCTAAGTTTGAACTACTTTGCCAACAAATACGTTTTTACTAACATTTCCGGAAGCGATTCATTGACTAAATGGCTATATTAACTGAAAACGGCAACTATTTAACCAAGTCAGTTATTCACTGGCAGACGTCACGAGTGGAGTTATTCGTCGCGAGGCTGGGAACCCCAGTAACCGACGACCTTATATGACCCTTTCGACTCTAAGCATTCAACCAAGAATCACCGATCCTTTCCAAGGTCTGCGCTGGGCGAACCTATTACAGCTATAAAAAAAACAAAACTTGAGCCAACGGGGCAGTCTCCAACGGGCAAGATCATGAATTAATCTCCCCATCTTAGATCACCAAAACAACTGAGTCTGCAAAAAAAACAAGCTTTAGACACTAATGTCTTCGACGTTATATCGGGAGTCGTTGGGAAAGATCTCTACAACTAGCTCTAAAGCTTTGGACTTTATAATTTTTCTCCCGAGTAGTCTGGGGCTTTAACAGAAGGCCAGAAAAGATCTCCCTGAGGTTTTCAGGGAATCACAATTGCTGTTAATTTCAGTCAAGTAAGAGTTTACTTAAAAAGCTCACCAGTCTTTTTTGGGCCATCGAACTTCGAACTACCTTGCCAACAAATATATGAGAACTTAAAAAAGTTGACAGAAAACAGCTTTTAGGGGTCACAAAAGTCTTGAGCATGCCAAAAGTCGCAAGTGGGTGAACTGGTCAAAAAACTGACGCAGAAAATTTATTGAGATTTTAACAGCAGCGTCAAAATCGACAAATAAAAAATCCATTATGTAAGAGATCAGCTTTTCTTTGTACCTTACAGTAATTTGCTAAATCTTTCAGATTTTTAAATAAGTAGAAAATTTATTTGTATTTTTGTGGCAATAAAAATGTAGGGTTTAAAGTCTAGGACTTTGTTGCTTTGGTAATAAAGTTGTGAGATATGAGAAAAAAATTTTTTTCTTAATATAAATTTTATGGGAGTTTGAAATCTTATCAGCTTTAAAAAATAGCCCTTTTCGTGAATTATACGGAAGAAACTGCAAATCAACGGCTTCTTATGGCCACCGATTATTTTATGGGACAAAAAACGCACGTTACTTTGCAGCATCATTATTTTTTTGAAGTTTTACACCTTATTATTTGACTAAATAAACCATTTGGATTCCGAAAAAATATGTTTTTTAAAAAGAAGATTTTTATTCTGAGATGTGTCAGGAATATGTGTAAAATTTCTTACTGAAAACGTTTCACATTACATGTTAACACACTACGGTGTTTTATTTAGTAAGTCTTGGGCGAAGCCGAGATGGGGGGCTGCTAGTCCTACATAAAAGTACTCGTGGTGATGATGACAATTAAACTGCTTCTTTTAACATGGAAATCAACATTGATGGTCCTTTCTTTCTTGTTCCTCTTTATTTCACTTTTAAGGTAGGTCTTCAATGGCCTGATTTGATTGAGCTTTTCTGACACCGTGTAGTCACTGAACTAAGTCTTACTTTGGCTTGAAATGCACGCTTTTAACACGCAGTTTTATCACCGAATTCATTCTTACATTAGCTGTAAAGACGGAACTGAATTAACTTTATAACCTTTTAAGTTACTTTAGAGTACATCGTATAAAGAAAAAAAGTTAATATCGGTACGCGCAAGAAGTTCTTACACTCTTGCATTTAAGGAGGACACGTCAGGTTAAGATTAGAACGACTAATCAGAGCCTAACCTATAATTACTCTTAATTGACACAAGCACAGCCGTGATGCAATAATCTTTACAGTAAGTACAGGTAAAAACTACTCATCTTTCATATTTGACATTAAGTAAAAGTTGCTGTTAAAATTGTGTACTATATTTTTTTTAGACATACGCCGTAAAGAATATTAAAATTGTTGATTGTTCTTATTCTTGAATGTAATAGTGTGAATTGATGTTGTAAGATGAGCGTTTTTCAAGATTATTAGAAGATAACAAGCATAGTTCAAGTTTTGTGACTGTAGCTTGTTCTAAAACAAGTGAATTATATGTCACGTGATCGTGGACACAGGTATACAGCTGGATGTTGGAAGCTTGCTTAAAATTTGTTTTTTGCAATTTTAGAACGGAACTCTGTGTTTCAAAGTGATAAATATGACGCATATGACGTGTGACATCATATATTTGTTAAAGAATTACTTTAGTTTTGTAAACTGTTCAGTAGCACAAGAGACTGCAAAAAGTTAGCAATTCTTTTGCTACGACTATTAAACACGTCTTTCTCCATGCACTTGAGGAGGCTTGGGCGTTTGGTGTCGTATCTATTGAGGGGCCCCTGTGGGGTACTTGTCATACAAATGATTCTTTGTAATATTTTTTTTTTTAATCATTTTGATTATACACATGTGTGAACGAAATAGCAATAATACGTGGAAAAGTCATTGGGAAAATCGATATTAAAAAATTAATTAGTTTTCCCGAGGTACCTTGTGTCAAGATGACGGCCCTGCCACGATAAAGCTCACAACACTGTACTCTCTTACTTTCATCTGCTATTATATACCTGTACTTGTGTTAGACTTAAATTTTCATGCTTGTATGTTTATGAATGTACAGCGCATGCGCACTTACAGTATCTGAACAAAACAATTCTCATGCTCGATGTTTTCCTCACTATTTTCTCAAAATTTAACGTGTTGATCCTATTCTTTTTTTTTAATAATAGATTCTTTATACTTTCAAGTACATGTACCAATTTAATGGGTGGGCCCACAGCTTTTTATTGCGGTACGGTAGTCTATTGAATTTCGGGTTCCGTAAGGTTGCGTGTTAAAATGACGAATTTTCACAAGCGATTTTCTCAAAAATGAATGTGTTGACCTACCTATTTTGTTTTCCTAAAAAAATCTAGCAAACTTCATCCATATAATCTCTGAATTTCAGACCCAGCCAGCATTTAATTCAAAATCGCCCAAGCCTCCTTAAAGAGAAAACATTCGAGAAGCGGAAAATAAAAAATACTGTTTGCATTAGAACTAAAAATCTTATAACAATGTACGTAATGACATCAAATATTAAAAAAAAAAAAAAATGAATTTTTTGATCATTTTTCAATCGATTTTTATCTGAGTGATCAAGAATAACTTCTGTTTATTTTATATTAACACAAAATTTGAAAATGTTAAACAAGTGCAATCATCATCCATTATTTATGGTTAAAATTAAAATATAATTTATTGTACAAAGATACAAACATCTTTGATACTATTTAAACATGTTTTAAATCATAGGACCATGAAATACTAAAAGTAGCTTAATGACGACACGTGTATTTTTATTGCTTTTGTATACAAATTACTTCGCATGCGTATACACGATATTTTTTAAGTGAAATCATGATTTTACAGAAAACATTATTTGTACGAAAATTACGAAACTAATTTTTATTCTTCTAAATTAATAAAATTATTAAAAAGTTTTTTTAATTGACTGACTAAGTATCTATATTGATTATAGAAACATTATGTTCAAAAAAATACAGACTCCAGCCAAGGTATTCTTTATAAGTCTGCATATCATATAAATACTCTTCATTTAATGTATTAATTATACTTTGTTTAGTGTGCATTTAATACCCATTTTTGATGAAGCTCGAACATTTCGTTAAATAATATATATAATTAATGTGAAATGCTTTTTAGTCAATATAATGATTTTAAAATTTGATATTAAGTTATGAAATCTATCGCATACCTTGCTGGGCCTGTTTTTAGCTGGCTTGGGCAGTTGGTACTGTACCTAGGGTAAGGTGGTCTAAGGGCCCCTAAAAAGTTGACGCTTTTCGACGGTAAATTATTTCATAAATATAGTGATTTTGATGAAACCAAAGTACAAGATCAAGTAATTGCTAGAAAAGTACCGTTAAATTATAATTGTAAGAATCAGGAGATGTTGCGAGGCAAGCTAGATTAATGTTTCATACTTTTCTTCTGATTTTCCCTTAAGTAAAGTCTTTGACTCTATATTTTTTAGGAATTTAATAAATTTCTTGTAAGAAAATAAGTAGGTAAACCATAGCGGTTCTGGCACCCCCCCAGCTCCCCCCTCAGGTAGTGGTGGAGGGAGAGGCTCTAGCTATAGCTGTGGGTGGAGAAGAGGCGGTGGAGGAGAGGCTGATCGGGCGGTAGAGGAGAGGCGGTGGTGGGGGGAGAGGCTGATCGGGCGGTAGAGGAGAGGCGGTGGTGGGGGAGAGGCTGATCGGGCGGTGGGAGGAGGAGCACGGGTGGTATAGGGAGTAGGGGCGGTGGGTGGTGTTGACTACTCGGATGGTAACGTCAGGGGAAGGGGCCTCTTCCGGATGCTGTGACGTCGTACTATGGTACTGACAGCTCCCTTCCTTTCCGACCGCAAATCAAGCTCCAACGTCATCAGGATTGGTCTAAAAGGTGTAGGTGACAAGCCCAACGTACAGCGCGAGAGGAAAATGATCAAGCAGGAACGTGTATTTCTTATCAGTGGATGTAGCGGATCGCGTATCCCGTTTAGCTGCGACCAACGTTGGCTTACTCGACGCAGTACCTTGCCAAGTAATGGAGCTATTATTTCTTATGCATACGGATGTGTTAGCCGTGGCCAATGACTTTTCACTTCTTATTTAGACGTATAATGTACCAGTGTAATATTTTTTTCTTAGCAAGAGCGGGTGCAACGAGTCATCCTAGGGTACACGTATGTGTAAGTCGTGGCCGATAACTCTTCGCTTCTTATTTAGGCGTATAATGTACCAGCATCATATTTTTTTCTCAAGAGCTGGCGTATCGAGTGATGCGTGTTGCCAGAAAACATGTATACCATTTTATAACCAAAAGCGTATCTCAAAATTGCTTGGCTTACTCCTCTTCACCGCAGTACCTCGCCAACGAATAGAGTCAGATAATACGATAAAGTAATTTGAATCGGTGCAGTAATAAGGAGGCGTGAATGAAAAAATTCGACATAGATTCATGAAGAACTAATTTATTGAACAAGTATTGTGTATCAGGTGTACATTGATTAAAAAATATCGTTTTGTCGTAGCTGCTCTTTTAAAATCCATTTTTTTAAAGCTGTAGCATTCTTCACAGCACAATGAGCTGAATTAAATTGGTGATCCATCCATTCGATACCATCCATACTAATTTTTTTTAAAGCTAGACATTGCTTAATATCATAAATGTACTTATAAAAATAATTATATTATGCAAATATTTAGTAAAGCGTATAATCATACTATGATTATTGTGCCAATTAAATAGCACATGGCGCAACCATTCGATTTTTTCAAGACCTTTTACGTAAATAACATCATCTTCTTTAAGAATGGCTTGAAAGATTGTAGCTAGATCCTCGTAGGGAACTTCTCCTGAGCTTCAACGAAGACCGTGGTAATTAAACTTCAACCATCGATTTTCACATTTGTTCTTAGATAAGAGCTGTGCCCAAGAATATGGGGGCTTAAAGACAAAAACTGACGGTGTAGCATTTTCTTTTAGAGTTATTATAGCGACCTCTTTAAAAATAAATTCATAGTGCATGGTTTTAAGGCCTTGAACATCAACCACGTACTTCGTCATCTTAACGTTGTGACGATTATTAGTTAACTAACCCCTCTATCGATGTGTCATCTCTTTGTATACAACTGCTAGTCACCGCTAGTCACCGCTAGTTATCACTCGTATCGCTTTCGCAGAGGCAAATCAGTATAAAAGAAAAGTTCAAGCAGCTTGTCATTCATCTGAGTACGTTATCGTAAGCTGTAAGTATAATGGAGCAACTCCGCAAGAATTTTGCTAACGCCAACGCCGTGGAGCGTTACGTGATTTTCTGTGAAATAGCGCAAATAGAATATCAACGCTTGCTGCATAGTGATAATATGACCGAGATTCGAGATTTTATTGATAATAGTGAAATAGTGCTTAAAAGTATTTCCGACTATAAGCTATCTGTAAAATTTTCATCGCCAGTGGAAAATAAGTTATTGAATATTGAGTGTCTTTTATCAACGTTTTTAGCAGCATTTTATGAAATTCTATAAGTGTAAGGGTCAGGGCTCGATGAAAAATTAGACAATCAAGATGATTATAATTTTGTGACATGGAAAGATCTTAATAGTGCTTTTTAAAAATCGCATAAGAACGGCTGTTATCACAAATAGTAGGCATTTAGATATAATAAAATTTCTTAAGTCTGCGGAAAAAATATTCATTTTTAAAGTGCGAGAAATTCTGCAAAATGCTTTAAAAATTAATACAGTATTAGCAGCAGAGTTTTTGAGAGTAAAAAATGATACAGAGACTGTTGAAGTTAAATATTTTAATACTAAATCTGATTCCATTTTTGATACGACAGGCCTACACGAATGGTTTAAAACGAATGTCCAGAAGCCTATTTCTACAGATATAGAAGAGTTTCAGGAGCACGATTCTAGATGGACTTTACGCTCAATTTTAAATTAAGTAGTAAATGTAAATAAGTACAATGCAATGAGTGGTAGTTCTTACACAGAACTTCCTACTACTATCGAGAAAAAAAAGCTTGCGTGAATGTACAGAACGCTGATCAGCAATGCTTCAAATGGGCCATTTTGTCAGCTTTACATCCAGTGAATAAAAATGCACAACGAGTGTCAAATTATACTCAATACGAAAACAGTTATAGTTTCGAGGGGATTACCTTTCCAGTGCAGCCTAAGCAAGTTACAAAATTTGAAAAACAGAATAATGTGTCTATTAACGTGTATTTTTTGGAGAATAGTAAAAATAGTTAAATAACTTTACCCCTTCACTTGACAGCAGAGAAAAAGGATATACATATTAATTTGCTGCTTGTACAAAATTATTGTATTGATACGTATAGTGAAAGAAAATCAAAGAAACAAAAAAATATTGACAGAGAACGTGACGATTTCGTTAATGCTGAGGCTATGGATAAAGATGAGGTAGAAGAAGACAGAGAAGGTTTTTTTAATGCTGAGGCAATGGACGAAGATAAGGGAGAAGAAGATAGAGAAGAATATTTAGACTAAATCGAGGATGGTGATAATAGTGCTGATAATGATATTTAATACCACTACGTATATATTAAAGACTTATCTAGGTTGGTTAGAAGTTCTTTAACAAAACATCAACATAAAATTTAAAAACACATACGGTGGAGTGCGTTAAAGTGAATAAGTGTGAAATAAGCTTGCCGAGGTATGATAATAAAATTTAAAAATTTTAAAATTACATAAATAAAAATCGTGTACCATTTATAGTATACGCAGACTTTGAGTGTTTATTAAAACCTGTGCATAATAGTAAGCAAGCAATACAACACCATGAACCATTAAGTGTTGGATATTATGTAAAGTGTAGTTTTGATAACACGAAATCACGATACATTTTCTACAGAAAAAAAACTGAAAGCAGTGAGAATCTAGCTACCTGGTTTTTGAAAGAAATGCAAGATTTTGCCTTAGATTTACATAGAATGTACAACAATCCAGTGCCAATGAGATCATTAACTGAAGAAGAGAACTTTGATTTTTTCAATGCTGATGTATGTTACACATGTGAGAAGTCTATTAAAAATGATGAAAAAGTTTACGATCATTGCCATTTTACTGGAGACTAAGTATTATATTTATGAGTTTGTAATTGAGAAAATTTTTCCCTTTAAACTAAAATTAGCTTTTTTTTACTCAGATATCGAGGCCCAGCTCACAATGTATGTAATCTCAAGTATCAGGACTCGCGAGCAGTACCAATAGTTTTCCATAATCTCAGCAATTATGATGCCCACTCATTAATACAAGAACTTGTAACTTGCTTTCCCGGAAAAGTACAAGTTATCCCTTAAACTAAAGAAAAGTCCAATTCTTTTACGAAGTACGTTATAGGGACACGCATAAACTTACGCTTCATTGACTCGTATAGATTTTTGCCGTCGTCGCTTGATAAGTTGGGATCTTACTTAGAGCAGTATGATACTCTAGAAAAGGTTTTCAGTCAAGATAATAAATACTCTTTCGAGCAAATCAATATGCTGAAGAGAAAGGGTGTATTTCCATACGATTATGTAGCATCATTCGAAAAACTTGAAGAAATTGGAATCCCATCTAAAGATGATTTTTTTAGTAAATTATATAATGCACATATAAGTAGTGAAGATTATATACATGCTGAAACAGCATGGAAAACTTTTGATATAATAACTCTTGGACAGTATTCAGAACTTTACCTGAAAACTGATGTACTTCTGTTAACCTGTTAACAGAAGTATTTGAAAACTTTAGAAATAATTGCCTCAAGGTTTATAAATTAGATTCTGCTCACTATTTCACTACTCCAGGCTTCACTTGGGTGCCATGTTGAAAAAAACGAAAGTAAGTTTTATGTATAAGAACATAATGTCAATTGTGCTTTAGTTATTAATTGAAAATTTTTTTCAGATTTTACAAGAACTCATTACTGATTTAGATATGTTTATGTTCACTGAAAAAAGCATACGAGGTAGAATAAGCCAGTGCTGTAACAGATATGCAGAAGCTAATAATCACTATATGGAAAATTATAAAAAAGATGAAACTGAAATATATTTAGCATATTTTGACGAAAATAATTTGTATGGTTGGGCAATGACTAAAAAACTTCCTTATGGTGGATTTCAGTGGGTCAAAAATGTTGAGCAACAGCCTCATGATTTTTATAATATTGGAAATGAAAGTGCTTACGGATATATTTTAGAAGTGGATTTGGAGTATCCAGAGGAGCTCCATGATTCTCATGAAGATTTGCCATTTTGTACCGAGCACATTTCAGCACTAGGTTCGAAGCAGCCTAAATTAATGACAATATTAAGTAACAAGCATAAATATGTACTTTATTATGAAGCCCTCAAGCAAGCCACAAATTATGGATTACGACTGACAAAAATATATCAAGCCTTAAAATTCTGGCAAAGTGCATGGCTTAAAGAATATGTTGATTTCAATAGCATTGAGAGAAAAAAGGCTAAGAATGAGTTTGAAAGAATGCTTTTCAAACTATTCCATAATGCTATTTTTGGAAAAACGATGGAAAATGAGAGAAAGCGTATCGATGTCAAACTTCTCAACCATTAGGATGGACGCTATGGTGCGGCATCGTACATTGCAAAGACAAATTTTCACAGCTGTTATATTTTTGATGAGAATTTTGCAGCCATACAGCTACAACGTGCAGAGGTGATGATGAAAAAGCCAATAAACATTGGGCTTAGTGTTTTAGATTTATCGAAGACACTTTTGTATCGTTTTCATTACGATTATATGCTCTCCAAACTTTAAAATGATTGTAAACTCTTATACACTGATACAGACAGTCTGATATATGAGGTAACAAACCATGATATTTATAAAATGATGAAATTGGATATTAATGAATTTGACACATCAGATTATCTAGAAAATAACAAATTTACGATGCCGTTAAAAAATAAAAAAATTGTTGGGCTCATGAAAGATAAGTGCAATGGAAATATTGTATTGAAATTTGTTGGGCTCAGAAGTAATGAAGATGTGTTTAAAAAAGCAAAGGGTGTTAAGAGTAACGTCGTAAAAGCCACTATCGATTTCAACGACTATACTGAGTGCCTATGTGACCAAATTATAAACATTAATTGAGAGCAAATTAATATAAGATCACGTCATCAGAAGCTCTACACTGAGAGGCAAAATAAAATTGCTTTTAGTTCCCGAGATGATGAACGATATATTTTATAAAACACTACAGATACGCTGCCTGGGGGCAATTATAGGATTAAAATAATAGAAGAACAAAGAGCTGGAGAGTGTGTAGAAAATTATAGCAGACCAGCAGCCAATGAAAAAGCAGCCAATGTAGAGGGGGAGATTTTTCCAGTAGTGGGAGAGTCCCTATATTATCGGCAGCATCAACCAGCAGAGCTCAGTCAGAGCTGTAGTGAGCAGATAAAAGTATCGACTGCTTCATCATCCAACGCAAGCAGCTCAGGTCAACAACAAGCTCTCAAAAGAACAGGTTTGGAGTTGAAAAATTTCTACAGAGATAAGCAGATCTGTTTGGAACAGCAAAGCTCAGAAATAAAGGTTTGTAACGTGTTTTCTTATTCATATATTTTTTTTTTACTATCTATAAAACTCATATAATTTTCTTATGTTTCAGATGGCTGATTTAGCAGCACTTAATCGGCTGGCCTGTGGAAGATTCCTTCCAACAAAGAAGATCAACGAAATGGTCAAGGGGCAAAGTCATGTAGTGTCGAAGCTGAGAAAAGCTAACACTAAATTCGGCACGAAAGCTATCGCTGAACTAGACGATCACTTCCAAATATTTTTACCTAATCAAGTATCTGAGTATCTTGTGAGTAACGAACTATCATTTAATAGTTTGTTGGAATCTATTGATAGAAAGAAGCTGTCAGTTCGCTACAATGGTGATAGTGTTGAATTTTTTAACCAATAAATGTTTAATTATACAAATACAAGAAAAAGAAAGTTATTTTTGTGAAACTAGTTTAACGTGAGAAAAAATAAATGATACAATCTATTACATGTTTAGAGTTTTTATTTATCTCAATGAATCTTATGTAAGATATAACATTACCATGTATTGTAAAAAAATTTCATTTGCACACATAATTGATAACATTAAAAGACCACAACAAGTTTTATACAAATTTTTTTACAACTTCTGAATCTTAATAATTTTTAAAGTACAAATCACTTTTATTCTTTGTTATTATCAATCCAACTGTTATGGGTATTGTCAAAGCCCAACCACTTGACAAATATTTGATTTCCTCGTAGACGAAGAATTTTTTCAACAAGATAAGTATCAGGATACTTGATTTTTTGTAGTTTCTGCTCGTAGAAGCCTCCAAAAATTGGCTGATTTTGGTAATATTTCAAATGGTAAGTTGGTGGATTGGTTAGAGCTACTCGTGTTGTAGTGAATACCTCAGTCGACCAGTTAGGTGTGTATCCTTTTTCAAATACTTGCTTAACATTACTTATACGCACTTTATCTCCCACTTTAAATTTCGGTTGTTTTCTCATCCCTCTTGTTCTTGTTGGAATTTTTAAAAAAATTTTATTTTCAGTAACAGCTGACACATCCTTTGGTTTCATAGCTATTGTCCGATGTTTCCGATTATTATAGGCCGTCAGTAACTTAGGTAAGATGTCAATCCACTTATATCTGCCACGCAAGCTGAAATTTTTCCACGTATCATGCTTTAGTGTACGGTTGAATCGCTCACATATAGATGCTTTAAGGTTACTATAAGTCGAGTACAAGCTTATTTTGTTTTTTGCATGAGACTTTGAAAATTCACATTGTAAAACTCTTTGCCATGATCTGTTTGCAAATTAGTTGGAACTCTTCCCTCTGTTAATATCGACTTCATAGCTGCAGTCACATCTTTACCGGTTTTATTCTTTACGGGCACAGCCCATGCATACTTGGAGAATACATCTATAACTGTAAGCAAATACCTATAATCTTTATTTTCATGAGCATAAGGTATCATCTTCACAAGATCAGCTTGCCATGTTTCATCCAAGCCTCGAATATCAAACTTTTGGCGAAGGTAGTTGCGTCTCACAGAATTATAAAGCACTTCCACTACTGCTTTCATCTCTCTTAACTGTCTTCTGGAGTTATACTAGATATGTGTGCTACAATCTCCTTAAGTATATTTATTTCACGCTGCAAATTTAGTATTGTTTCTGAGAATATATCACTTAAATTTCTCAATAGTAGATTTATTTTCTCTTGTTCATCCAAAATAAGACTTTTTTCTTTCTGTAAAGTAGTGAGATTAACAGCATCGTAAAGTTGAATAGCTGGTGCAACATTGCACAACCTTTTATTTTTCCAGTCAAATTGACCATCTGTGGTGAGATTATATCCAATTCCTCGAGGACCTCGACTACCACCTTTCGACTTAGCTTATCCATGTCCGAACACGTCGATACTCATTTTTAAACTGAAGTAGAATTGATAACGATGCTCAATATATGATATTAGCTTGACGAAGCTCCTCAACGATTGAATTCATTTCATTAGTGTGACTAGGATTACCGGCTGATTTTTCTGCCACTAGTAATCTTAGCCGATTGACCAGCTCGTTAGGATCGTCCCAGTTAACGTAGTCCATTTGCATGTTCAGCCTAGCAATTTTAAATGAAGGTATGGACCCGCCTTTCTTCTTAATTTGAGTGAGATTAAATAATGGGGCAATAACATTATTGAATTTATTACTATTAAATGGACGAATCGTCTCATTTTTGTCAAATTTTATTTTATGCGCACTTGACGTTTCCAAGATTTATTTGTATTTAACTAAATTATCTGGTGTCATGTGTTTTTTATCAGGATGATTTTTTATAAGTAAGTCCATTAATCCATCAGTCATTGGATACCTTAGATCCTTTATTTGAATTTGATTATTTTTGAAATATATAGGCGAATCACCAAGTATATATTGTCCGTTTTTTTCCTTTCTTGCCCCATAAATTCGATCCAGTTCTGACTCCTTTCTATCAAGTATTTATAAGTATGGATTCATAGGTTCATTTTTATCGATGTCATGCGCTGAATCATCATCGTCACTTTTTTCAACAACGGTATCATAGTCTTTGATAGTTTCATTCGACGAAAAAGTATCTTCTTCATCATCACTGTTACTATTAGCTGATTGGAACATTGAAGCGTTGGTATTATTAATTTTTGACTTAAAAGGCTTGAAGCGTTTTTTAAGTAGAGATTTAGAGCTATAGGGCACGTTTTTGACTTTCTTTGTGTCATCGATAATTTTAAGAAGTGGATCAGTAATAGGATTGATAGTCTCTCCAATCTGCTTTTAAAAATTTTCTCTTCCTGACTTTGACAATCGATGCTTACGTCGAACAGCTTCTCTAGCTTTTTCAATTTGCCCGAAGAACGTCTTTTTCCTCACGAAAAGTATCCATGTTGATTGCTTGATGGTTAACAAGAGACTAATACGCACTTAATAAGCATGAGTAATATTTATAGCAAAAGAATCAAATCCTCTCCTATATCTACCATTATCAACATCTCTTTCCTTGTCTATTACGACAAATCCATGTTTTCCAACTCTCCAACAGTTTACACATAATTTTTTGAATTCATTGTACGTCATGTCAGTATTAACATGATCATTATAGATGTGCTTTAAATTCATGTCATCTTGTCGAAATATTACTGAAAGGTTTAAATTATCTCTGACTAAGTGCTTTGGAACTTGAGCATAGGATTGGCATAGATATGAGCCGTCAACGCTTTTGTGACGTCCCATGCAGAAAAAGGCTTTTAAATTATCTTGCTTTTCACAGGCAATGTCGTCAAATATTATTATGGAGTTGGGTAGTGCCTTATCCGGAGATATGACTGATTCATGATCGCTGTATGAAAAATACTTTACACCATCTATGGGCTCCAACAGTTGTTCTAGAAACTTATACTTTGGCTGATTCAGCGACTTTGAGTATAGATAAACATTCTCAAATCTCAATTTGTTGGGGTGAGTAATTAAAGCCAGCAAGCTGTTTGTTTTTCCACAGTTTAACGGACCACAAAGAACACTTATCGTATCGGGTACCAAATCACCATGGCGTTGGATTTTCTTATCTTGCTTAACGATTCCGTCGAAATTCACGACAGGAAGTTTTATATTCTGATCTATGAAGCTCATGTTTACTGTGTGCTGACTCAACTGAGACTGAAACATGATACTGTAAATGGTTTGCCTATATATTTTGAAATTCATCTGTCATCGAATTTCCTAATCTTGCTTATCAGTTTGTTGAAATTTATGACACGAAGTTAAATATTCTGTTCCTTGGAGCTCGTGGTAACTGCATGCTGAAATATAAAACTATAAATAGTGCTCTACATATATTTTCGAGCTCATTCATCGTTAAGCACTTGGAAAGTAATGATCATTCATCATCGCAAAGGCTGTGGAATTATAAACACACTTATCAATAAACTGCCTATAGAGCTGTACGTACGAGGATGTCAATATTGTGAACCGGGCACTAAACTAACCAAGAGATTAGCTCACGGAGATCCAGGTATCAATCAATTGGATCAGGCGTGCAAGCAACATGATATAGCCTATTCCCAGGATCGAAAAAATATTACAGCAAGAAACACCGCTGACAAAATTCTCGCTGAAAAGGCGTGGCAAAGATTCAAAGCTACAGACGCTAGTTTAGAGGAAAAAGCTGCTGCTTTTACTATTACCAGTGCCATGAAATTAAAATCTAAACTCGGTATGGGAGAATTCCCTAGTAAAAATTCCAGTAAAGTGAGTAAGAACAAAATGAAGCCGAAGAAAACTACTTTGAAAAGCTTGATTCGAAGTGCTCCGAAGTCCATGATTCCTAATTATAGTGCTCGAAAAGCTATAAGTTCGGCGTTATAAGGAGTGCAGGATGCTGTGAAAAAAGCTGGTGGTAGGAAAAATATTGGAATACCTCGAGTATCGCCTATCCCGCAGAAAACTGGAGGATTCCTACCATACCTTATTCCTGCATTTGCTGGCCTAAGTGCTATAGGCACTATCACTAATGGTGTAACTGGAGTTGTCAAGGCTATTATTGATGCTAAAGTTGCTCGAAAACATCTAGAGGAGAGTGACAGGCATAATAAAGAAATGGAAGCACTCTTACTTGGAAAGGGGCTATTTTTAAAACCACATAAAAACGGCTTAGGTCTACATTTAAGACTTGGAAAAGGCTTTAAAGATGGAAAAAAAAAATTTCTACGTAAACCTGCCTTACCAAGCTCTCACAGACCTCATCAAGTATGCAAAAATTTTGAAAATACCGCATTTCCGTGTAGTTTTCATGAGAAATGCTTTGCCAGCCAATGGCTCACGTTTTTCCGAATCAGCAATAGTCAATCTCGATGATAAGGATGGTCTTGGTACTCACTGGGTTGCCTATAGAAAGCGAGGCAATAACGTGTCGTGTTTCAACAGTTTTGGTGATCTACAGCCACCGATTGATCTACTGCTATATTTTGGTGTTAGATGTGTTAAATATAATTATGAAAAGTTCCAAGATTTTGGTACATACAACTGCGGCCATCTTTGGTTAAGCTTTCTTTGTAAAAAACTGAATTATCAGCCAATATAAATGTATCCCAATACTTAAGTAACATTAGTCATTGACAAACCGTCCAAACCATCATGGAAGAATCATTGAAATTAATTTTATCAGGAACATCATCTATTCTTGAAGCACAATATTCTCCACCTATCGAGTTGCCACCAGCAAATAACTATGTTATTGGTCTAGTAGAACTCCTAATTTTTAATTCAATTCCAAATATCGACGAAGGTAATAATAAATTTTACGTAGGCGATCAAGTGGTTGTTTTTCTAACTGGCAGCTACGAAATTCAAGATATTGAGTCATTTCTGATCGACGTGTTACAACCCGATGATATAGCTATTAGCATCGAACCAAATACTAATACTCTTCACAGTGTGATAATGTGTAGTCATGCTATTGACTTCAGGCCAAAAGATTCTATAGGCCGTCTTTTAGGTTTTACTGAACAAATTCTTAGAGATACCAGTACTCACATATCAGATTTACCTGTTGCTATTCTCAAGGTTAACACATTGAGAGTTGAGTGTAATATCACTAGTGGAGTCTATATAAACGGAGAAAAAGTTCATACCATCCAGGAGTTTTTCCCTGCTGTACCACTGGGATACAAGATTGTCGAAGTTCCATCGCAAATCAGTTATTTACCCGTTGCTGTTAAAATTATAGATCATCTTCAAGTACGCATTGTTGATCAGGAAGGTAACTTGATTAATTTTTGTGGAGAAGTTATAAATACAAGACTACACTTGAAACAACTCAACTGAAATGGGCATAGTGTACAACAATAGTAAAGTTGGACGAGGCTATGAAAACAAATTAACGAGGGTAAGGACAAATAGTCATCCACGAGACAACAAAATTGGACGAAACTATAAGAATAAACCAAATTGGATGAGACGGATCAGTCGTCGACGAACGCTCAAAGCGTTAACACGTCACAACGTGCAGTTCTTAAAAAACCTAGGCCTAAAAGTAAGAGCACTTGGTGGCAAATAACTTGTGCTTTTTATTGCTGCCTGCGAACGAGAAAAAGTTGTGATGGAAGAAATTCTTGGGATTCAGTCAGGTGTCGTGTTTGATGAGTCGGTTGCACACTACGAAATTCATGTACATCGACCCCACATTGCATCAGCATTTTATAGCAGTGATGAAATTCGCATCTTAATTCAACATTAAGATTTATATCTCTTACCCTCTCAAAGTTCCCTACGTATTTCTGGAGGTATAACAACTGAAGATGATAAATCTCTTGAGAAAACAAAACTAGTTAATAACGCCATCTGCCATCTGTTTGAAGAAATACGATATGAACTAAATGGTATAGAAATTGATAGGTGTAAGAATGTTGGATTGACAACTTTAATGAAAGGATGGATATTTTTTTTTCGCAGTCAGAGTTTAGTGCTTGAAAATGCTGGTTGGATAGACATTGGAGAGAAAAAATCTATTATCAATGATCATTCTTATTTTGAAGTGTCAATACCTTTGAGTATGATATTTGGTTTTACTGAGGACTATCGCAAAGTTGTGGATAATGCAAAACATGAATTAATTCTCACAAGATCAAGAGATGATGTTAGTGCCTTTATTCAAGTACCTGAAAATCAAATTTTCGAAAAGTATAAGCTTAAATTGACTCAGATTGAGTGGCTTGTGCCTTACATAACTGCATCAGACAGACGAAAAATTCGTTTGCTCGATTTTATTGCAAAAGACAAGCCTATTTCTATGAGTTTCCGCAATTAGGAGTTGTATAAGTATTCTCTTTTGCTAAGAACTTCTAGGTATGTGTGGACTGTCAAAACTTCCAATTAGTTGGAAAAGCCTCGTTTTGTTATTTTGGGCTTTCAGAATAAGCGAAAAATGATCCTGCTTCTAATGCCAGTCTCTTTGATCACTGTTATATCAGCAATGTAAAGCTTTTCTTGAACTCACAGTACTATCCTTATGGAAATCTTAATCTTGATGTTAATAAAAATCAGTTTTCAACATTATATGATATGTATAAAAATTTTCAAGCCGTCTATTACGGGAAAGAACCAGAACCTATGCTACCAGAACCTAAGAAAACTTGTTTAAGCACGTATATAAAATTAAAAAAAAAAAAAATACTAGCAGTGAAGTCAATTTTTATCATGATGGAGTACATGGTGGACATGCAGGGCTTTAAGAAGCCTGGCAACGATTATGTGCTTAAAGAGTTGGCGATTCTTCCACTTCATGGAGATGATGAGCCTCAAGTATTTCTCTTTAAGCCGCCATTTCCTTGGCGCAAACTAAATGATAAATACAAATGTGAAAATTTATGGCTTGAGCTATCCTATCATGGATTAGATTGGCAATCAGGTGTTATCGACTACACAAAAATTGGTAATGTTCTTCGGGAGAATCTTAAAGATGATAAGAAGATTTTTGTGATTGGAGAAGTGAAAAAAAGGTGGCTTGAAAGGTTTAATTTTCAAGTGAATGATATGGTTGATTATCCAGAGTTTGAACTCCCAACATTAGCTACTGCATGTCCTCACCATAATGGTGTGTATAGATCTATGTATGCCACCCACAATGTCAAATGAATGAAAAAATTCTACTTTCATATGGAATGGGAAGATGTTACTGATTTTGAAGAAGATGTATGATAAAAAAACTTAATGAAACTGTATTTTTTTTGAAATTGTATCTTAAATGAATGTATTGAATTATATTGTTGTTATTATTTTTGTATCCTTTCCCTCAAAACTAGTTTAAGATTAAAATATTAAGAACCGATGATTTATTCTGATAAAACACACACTTGCGCAGTGCCTACACTAACGTGTATGTAAACTAATTTTGGTGCAGAGTGCTGCTTAGTTCATCACGCAGCATCAAACGCGATGGATACGCGTTTATATTGCAGTTATTACGACGATTTTGAGCTGCAAAATAAAAATGGAGTTTAACGAGGATTATATAATTGAGATTAGAGGTTTTCTGGACCTTTCTCGACAGTTTTTACCAAAAGAAGTGGCTGTAGTGTCGCTTATGAGACCAGCAATCAGTCATTGGGTTGTGCGGCCCCCGTGCAATTTTTCAACCTTACCTATGGATGTGTGCCAAAACAACGACTTTCAATCAAAGCGAGTGCATGAACTTCGCTGGTTCGAGGGTGATTGTTCCATTAGAAATTTACAGAAATATTAGTACACTGTAGAAAAAAATGCACATTGAATTTACGTTTATAAAGATAATACAGTCACTTATTTGGAATCGACCATAGGGTGTACTGTGATAAACATTCAGCAGTATATGGTGCCATCGTGTCACATTCTTAATATGAGATACTCAACAAAGGCATTAGCGTGTGGTACTCATGATGTACAAAAAAGTCTAAGTAGAAAGCAATATTGCGCACTTAGTAAAGCTCATCAAATAAAATTGTGGCTTTGCTCTTTGGTGGAAAGTAGCATTGAACCAGACTCAGAATGTTTTTTAGACGCGCTTAATAGTTATAAAAAGGAATTTTCTAAAACGCTTCCCAGTTGGGATACTGTTGATGGAATTAATGCTAATGATACTGATACTGATACTGATAGTGACTCTGAAACTGATACTAATGTTGGTGTCAAAAACGATGACTGTGTGTAGGTGAAAAAAAAAAAAGAGTAATGTAAGCATAAAATTTAAGATCAAAAAATTAAAGTACATCTTGCCGTGTGGTATTACAAAGAAATAAGTGCCGTCTTATAAGCTGATGAGTATTTGCGTATTGCTTCAGTTATCCTGTGACGATAGATCAGGCAACATCAACAACATGGGTCCGATCTTTAGCAAACCAAAATATGAGAGCCTCAGTAAAGAGAAGGAAGAGGTAGATAAAAATTACAGAAAACCTCTTTTAGAAAAGCCCGTTGAGGCATCTCAACCAAAAGTGAAGGGAAATTATTATTCCGAAAATATTCGCTCTTATCTAAGTAAAGATGGATATGATATATTGAAAAAAAAATCAATAACCATGAAATTCTTGTGTATTTTTTTTTTGAAGCTACCAAAAATATATGTGTATTAAATTTAAAGTTTTGATATTATTCAAACCAATTTACATACTATTCTAAAAATCTCAAACTTGAATTCATAAGCTGGCCTAATTCCTTGGCAAGATACTGCGTCGAGTAAGCCAACGTTGGTCACAGCTAAACGGGATACGCGATCCGCAACATCCACTGATAACAAATACACGTTCATGCTTGATCATCTTCTTCTCGCGCTTCACACCTCCTTATTACTGTGCCGATTAAAATCACTTTATCGTATTAACTGGCTCTATTCGTTGGCGAGGTACTGCGGTGAAGAGGAGTAAGCCAAGCAATGTTGGGATACGCTTTCGGTTATGAAATGGTATACGTGTTCTCTGGCAACACGCATCACTCGATACGCCCACTCTTGAAAAAAAAATATGATGCCGGTACATTATACGCCTAAATAAGAAGCAAAGAGTTATCGGCCACGGCTTACACATTCGTGTATCCTAGCATGGCTCGTTGCACCCGCTCTTGCTAAGAAAAAAATATTACACTGATACATTATACGCCTAAATAAGAAGCGAAAAGTCATCGGCCATGGCTAACACATCCGTATGCATAAGAAATAATAGCTCCATTACTTGGCAAGGTACTGCGTCGAGTAAGCCAACGTTAGTCGCAGCTAAACGGGATACGTGATCCGCTACATCCACTGATAAGAAATACACGTTCATGCTTGATCATCTTCCTCTCACGCTGTACGTTGGGCTTGTCACCTACACCTTTCGGACCAATCCTGATGACGTCGCAGCTTGATTCGCGGTCGGAATGGAAGGGAGCTGTCAGTACCATAGTACGACGTCACAACATCCGGAAGAGGCCCCCTTCCCCTGACGTTACCATCCGAGTAGTACGCACCACCCACCGCCCCTACTTCCTATACCACCCGTGCCCCTCCTCCCACCGCCCGATCAGCTTCTCCCCCACCACCACCTCTCCTCTACCACCCGATCAGCCTCTCCCCCCATCACTACCTCTCCTCCACCGCCTCTTCTCCACCCACAGCTATAGCTAGAGCCTCTTCCCCCACCACTACCTTAGGGGGTAGCTGGGGGGATGCCTGAACCGCCATCGTTTACCTACTAAAATACATAAGAACTATTTTAAATTTCTGAGGTTAATCAAAGATTTCCGAAAATTTACTCAGTTTTGTGACCCGCCGTCTAAAAGAGTAGGTGTTAAATTGGTGAATTTTCAGTGGCAATTTAAAAAAAATTAAGTCGTTGACCCCAGTATTTTCTTATTGCAAATGAATTTGGCACACTTTGTTTACATAATTCCAGAATTTCAGAGATTTTGATTTAGCCAATAAAACAGCACAAGCCACCTTATAGTTTTTTTTAATACAGCATAATTTTTCTACATGACTAGAACACCCAATCCATGTGATCTAATTCTTCTGTAAGTCTTCGTCTTAGCTACAATAATAGCTTCTTAAATAGGAACTATACAGTTCAAGTAAAATACCTACTATTGATTAAGTTAGCTTCAAAAGAATTTTAGGCCCAGAAAGTTATGTCATACGTCTTATGTAGTTCAATATAAAATTCTTAAATTGTAATGTTAGCAAAAAAAATGTTTTACATCGGTAATATATAGTTTATTTTATGGAACTGTAGTGCTTTATTGAATATGGACACGAGTTAATTAAATGTAAAGCATTTATTTGATACGTAAATTATAATGAATACCATTGCCGAACTCCGTACTTTCTTGAAAGTTAATTTTTTAAATAATACATATAGATTCTTGGTTAATGAATTGGAAAACTTGAGCACTTCTCATTCATTTTATTACTTTGACAGAATAAAAGTTGTTTTAGTGATATGTGTATGGATATTGGTCATTTTAGAATCATGATTTTATTTTAAGAAAATATCGTATACATGTGTGTAATTAAATTTGTATACTAAAGAAACAAAGTTATATGTGTCATCATTCAGCTACTTCTAGTATTTTACGATTTTATTATTAAAAACATAACGTAATGATATTAAACACTTATATGTATACATTTATTTATATATGTATATATATATACATGTTAAACTTTGTTGGAATTCTATACTTGAACAATAGCTATTCAATATTCGAGGTGAGTTTTAGTCCCAGGTGTCGTTACATAATGCTTTTTCACTTTAGAGCATGGTTTTAAGTTTTTACGCTTGTGTACACGTGAATTGGCTAAGGCTTCAGTTTCAACCTTAGCCACTTCATTCACTTTTGTACGGGCTCTTTATTGTTAGTAGTTGTGGGTTACCTCGAATCGATATAACTTATTTACAATGCGAAACAATGGTATTAATATAAAATAAAGAGAATAGATTATTGATTACTCATGAAAGTTTTGTTGAGAAATCATGTGAAAATTCTTTCCTATTTGAAAAATATTTGACGTTTTTAGTCTGTACACATAATACTTGCGCTAATAATAACCTTTAACTTGCACAAGTTTTACTTTTGTTAAATGACAGCTTCTTTTAAGGGTTCTGTAACTTTTTTAGATTAATATGTTTATTCTTGTTTCAAAATTAAAATATAATTTATCTTTAGTAGAATAAATAAGTCTTTCGTTCATTTTGGGCAGTGGATTTTTTTACTCTATTATCATTGACTTAAAAGCATTGATTTTTTTTAACGTAACATATAACTAAACATAAATAAGTACTCAAAATCACATAAATAAGTTTAATGTCAACAAAAAATAAATGCGCTGTGATGAAAAGTCTTACTTCTTACCTTTTATACTTAGTTATTGATTTTTATTTTTGCTTTCGAAACTTCTTTGATGTTATAACCAGTCATTTTGTTAATAATAATGTTAGACTTTTTGTTGGAGGTACTGGTCATAACAGTATTATCTTCTGTCTCAGAAAATATCTGTAACTACACTCAAAGTGTAATATTTTTTTTAGTAATGTTGATCTTTCGTATCATTTTCCGTTTACAAACATTAATCCAATTACTTGTTTAGATTCTCCAAACTCCTATGTTTTCATCTATAACTTTTTTGTTTGAAGTGTAATGTTTTGGGAATGGTTCAGATTTTTCTAGGTGCAAAATGTATTTCGGCTGTTTAGTATTTGTCTGTCCATCACAATCTTAAAGTTTTTTGTACGTACTTATATAAGTATTTAGGAGAATTTTGTAATGTAAGTGATTGATCACAAAGATACGATATAAAGTTTCCTGCATCTTGTTGTTTTATTAAATTGAATTTTTCACCAGCACTTCGTCTCAATGAAGTTAAATCCATCGAAACTTTGGCAATATATTATTAAAATACCATCTGTAATACATCGTTCTGAGTATGTTTTTATAAAATCTACTTAACTGTCACAGAATGAAGCAAACTTTGCATAATATCATTGGCATAACAAGAAACTTTATAAAAATTTGATTGGCCCCTGATATTCTCACAACTACCTGTATTATAGCTTAAGCCGCTCTCATTATTAGCTAACATAAAATTTCGATTAACAGCCCATTTATTATCTTGCACCTTTAAACTTTTAATTTTCTTTCTGCCTAGGGGTTTATTAAAGTGATTAGGATTCTTCATGTATTTAAATCCTAATCTATTACATTTTAGAGTAACCATTTCTCAGTTGAATTTATGTACACTGGGTCTGCCTGGAAATCCCTATGGCCAAAAGAACTTGACAAGCACATTTTACAATTGTTGTATGATTTAAAATTACTGATTTTAAGAAGTTTCATTCATTCTTTAACTTTAAAACTAACCTACACCATCAAACAAATAAAAAAATCACTTCATCGGTAGAGATCTAATTACTGCTGCAGGCAGGGACGGACTTGAATTTTTGCCACCCCAACGCCATCAAGCTTGCCGCCCTTTGTATGGGAGCAAAATTTAAGTTTGAAAAAATAAATACAAAAAATCTGTTTGACTTGACTGAATTAATTTCTTTTCCTCAATTCAGCCTTAAAGTAGACTATTGTACAATTTGCTTATAGTTGACCTTTTTTTTAACTACACAACCTTTTTTTCAACAAATCAATTCAAAATTTTTGAGTTTTTGTATTACATTAATTTCTAATTCTGCAAAGTTACGACTGATATCGCTATTAACGACGAATACAAACTGTTTTTAGGTTCATCAGTTTAAAATGAGTCTCTCGCCAGAGGGCCGGAGGTTTTACCAAACTTGCGGTTTGCCCATGGGTGCATTCCACATGTATTTTAAGGCAATTACACGCCACTCGACTTGTACGACCTCCATATACACGCTCCCTTAATCGCGAACGCAACCTTAAAAACACTTGCGAAATGCAGTTCGTATAAATGCGCCTTTATTACTTATGCATCAGTTGAAACAGCTGACAACCGTAGAACAGCAGAAGAAGCTATTACATTTATACATAGTGTATGGTTCAGGTTATTTTTGTTTATTGAACGGTTTATATCAATTTTTTTGTGACTGTAGCATTGCCAAATAAACATTTGAAAGTTTTTTTTTTCTTCAAAGCTTTTTTCGTGATAGTAAGTGACTGTGTGAATTTGCTAAAGTATTTAGTTGTTGTAATCACGAAGAGCTAATCTGAGTTGTATAGAAAGGTTAACCTCAATCTTTATTAACTTTTGTGACTTTTTTTTCTATATTGTAAGCACCCAAAAAATCTTTCGTTATTGAAATTTACTCTCAGATCTATATTACTTGTTAGCTATGAATCGACCAGAAAAATTGAGCGATGCTCAATACAAAAAAATTGCAAAAAAAGAGCTTAGCCTTGAAGAAAAAGTAATTTCTAAGACTCCTAAATTAAACAACTTTTTTCTTAAAAAAGATGAGTCTTTAATTCGACCTACTGTTAATGATAGTAAGTATATCAAACAAATCTTTGATGACAATCCTAGAATCCTGTGCACATTCGCGCATGAGCCAAATTTTCTGAGTAGATATGATTCGATTAACATCGTTCGTTTGTTTATCATTCGCTAATCGTTCGGTCTTCCCTGTGTTTGATTACACATATAGATATATTCAGGGTCCAAGATTAGGCAAACGCAAGTCATCCGTGGTGACTCAAAGTCGTCCGAATTCGCCCCCCAAAAAAAGTGTTCTCAGTTAAGTTCGGGTGAATTCGAGCCACCGCAAGTCGCCCGCGTTTGTCCGCATTGGTCCTGATCATACCGTATAATATGCACTCTATATTTTAACCACAAATATACTTTAACTTTTAATTAAGAGTGGTCTAATACGCAAATGATAAAATGATCCGCAAACGAATGATGCCAATTAAACGCTCCTGCCCGTGCATATATCCATACCTAAAACGTCTTTTTGTCGAGTTTAATGACATCAATATATATTTACTTTTATTTTTATGATGCATAAAATTTTTTCGGGGTCCCGAGATTGTAGGAAAACGTGGGCGACCCGCGGTGGCCCGAACTCGCCCGAAACTGCCTACTTGGGCGGTTTTAGGCCACCACGGGTCGCCCACGTTTTCCCAATCTCGGGATCCCAAACATTTCTATAAACTTTTTGAATAAAATTTATAATTTTTAAATCTGTAAGAAATCTAAAAAAAAAAACGAATTAGTGTTTGATGTATCATAATTAACGACTGCAAATGAAAAAGATAGTAGAAATCTAAATACTATTGATGAATCAACATTACACAATAGTGAAGCAGTTTGCCAAGAAAGTAACACGCCAATATTAAATTTTGAAGTATTGAATTAAAGATAAGGACAACAAACCAACTGAAAGTTCAAATAGCGCATTAGTTGCAAGTATAACTTCTCGAGAGCCTAATAAACTTATCAACGATGTTCCGGCTTATTGGAAGATAAATGAAGAAACGATAACTGAAATATGTCGTCGTTGTTTTAACCAAAACAAAATATTGATTTTTCTGTGTCCAAGCGGCTTATCTACGATCGTAATCGATATTTAAGTAATTCAATTTTTTCAAGAACCATGATTAACGGTCAAGTGCAACAGCGTTCGTGGGTAATTTATTCATTAAGTGCCAATGATATTTTTTGTGGCCCATGCAAGTTATTTGGCGAATCACAGCCGTTAACTGCAGGCTATTCTGACTGAAGTAATGTGAATCAACGTAATAAAGAGCACGAAGAATCTTGCGCTCATAAAACAAACGTGATTACATTTTCAAATAGAAGTAAAGTAACAAATACAGTAAATAATTTTTTGAAAATCCAAATGGAAACCGAGATAAATTGTTGGCGTAATGTTTTACGGCGCGTTATTGCTGTGATAAAATCATTAGCATCGAGAGGTTTAGCTTTTAGAAAAAAACATGAATTATTTGGATCTCTTGATAACGGCAATCATATGATGCTTTTAGAGCTTATAGCTGAGTTTGACCTTTTTCTTAAGAATCATGTAGAGTCACGTGGTAATCCAGGAAGTGTAAAAATTTCTTATCTATCATCAACTATTTGTGAAGAAATAATAAACTTGATGGCTGAACATTTGTTAAAAAAAATAGTTGATGAGGTAAAAAAAGCAAAATATTTTTTAATAAGCGTTGATTCCCAACCTGACATCTCATATACTGATCAACTCACATTCATTCTACGATACGTTGATACAACAGGCACACCAAAAGAAAGATTTATCAAATTTATATCAGACTGTGAGCATAAATCTAAGGACTTGGCGGAAACTGTTTTAAGTACCACACGAGAACTTGATTTGGATTATCAAAATTGTAGAAGTCAATCGTACGACAACGCAAGTAATATGTCAGGTGCTTACTCAGGATTACAATCTCGCATTAAAAAAAAGTCAACCCATTGGCTGAATATATTCCGTGTGCAGCGCACTCTTTCAATTTAGTTGGTTCATGTGTCGTCGAATCTTGCTCTATGGCAGCTCAATTTTTTTCTGTTGTGCAACATCTACATACATTTTTTTCCGCTTTCACGCATAGATGGAAAGTTTTAACGTCACAAATAAAAATGACAGTGAAAAATCTCTCTTCAACAACATGGTCAGCTAGACACGATGCTTGCAAAGCATTCTTGGACAGATATTTTAAAAGTACTATCTGAATTATCCGTGAGCGAGAATGAAAACGCCGACACGCGATGCGAAGCATCTCGAATCCACACTTCACTCAAATCTTTAGAATATTGTTTTCTATCTCTTGTTTGGAGTGACATCTTAAATAGATTTAATGCTGTGAGTAAACAATTACAATCACTGACTACATCATTATCGTCAGCTGCAGATTTATACCAATCGTTGATTGAATTTCTTATTAAATTGAGATTTGATGAAGTTTTTAAAACATATGAACGTAAAGCTATAGACAAATGTGGAATGGACCAGTATAAATCGTAAAAAAAAATGCAAAAACGTAAGGTTCCATTTAACGAGAAAAAAAAGGCGATACTCTCTTTTCTGCGAGCAATAATATGCTCATTGATGTGTATTCAATGATTTTAGAAGCATTAAAAACCAATTTAGATGAATACCTTGCAGCATACGTAAAAATAAATAACTGGTTTTCGTTTTTGACTAAGCTGCATGTCTTAAATACCTATAAAATAGAACGAAAGACCACTAATCTGATAAATGTTTACCACAAGACTTGAAATCATTGTTGAGTGTGGAATTTATTCGTTTTGGATCTTACTTGAAAACAAAAAAAATAGGATTTCTGTCCTTTCGAACTATGTAAATTGATGCATGATAATAATTTAATTGATATTTACTCTAACGTGTATATTGCACTATGTACGTATTTAAGCGTAATAATTAGTAATTGTACAGGTGACACATCGTCTTCAGTACTCCACAGAATAAAATACTGTTTAAGAGCTAGTGTTACGTAACAAGCTTCGGAGACTCTCATGTAGATGGGGAGCAGATAATTCCGATTTATTAAATAAATGGATCAATAAATCCGAAATATTGCAGTAAAATGCTTCACCAAAAAGGTGGAGTAGGGTTCGAGCCCATCAACTAAGAATTCACGAGACTTTAAGCTGACCGCTCAGCCACGACCACTGGGAGGGGCTGTATTAATTGCACTCTTAGAGGCACTACTGTGTCCTCAGCTATACGTTTGGTTTGCCAACACACAGGTGCTGGCTTCACTGAACCAAGCCACGTCCATGACACCTCCCCAGTTAATGAGTCATCGTCCCCGATGACACCTCTTTCTACGTCACCTGCTGAGTTTTATTTCCCTGGATTCGACAACTGTTTATGAGTCTTTGCGTGCATATATCTTAGTGTCGCTCGACAGGCTATATATACATGTGGCATCGTCGTACTGTCTTTACACCTCAATATCGTTCTATGACAAAATAGTTTCATTAGTGTACCGACTGACCAGGAGATGTAGTTATTTATCGGCCACCGGAGATAATGAAGATTTCTCCTGAGTTGGTGATGAAAGTATCAAGCACACATCAAAGTTAACTTTTTGCGCAAATTACCCACTCGATTGCCTTAGGTGATATTCCAATGCTATATTCAACTGACTTCTGATACCAAATTACGCTTATTATGAAACAAGCTTTGGGGATTCTCGAGTAGATGGAGAGCAAGTAATTCTGATTTATTAAATATATACATTGGAGAGTCCGAAATATTGTAGTTAAATGCTCTGCCAACAAGGTGGAACAGGGGCTCGAACCCGTCAACTAAGGATTCACGAAACTTTACGCTGACTGCTCAGCCATGACCGCTACAAGGAGCGACTGTATTAAGGAGGCTTGGGCGTTTGGTGTCATATCTACTGAGGGGCCCTTGTGGGGTACTTATCATGCAAATAATTATTTGTATTTTTTTTTCACCGTTACATGTATCATGTAAGTGTGTCAACATGATATTAATAATACGCGGAAAAGTCACTGGGAAATAGAT
Organism: Copidosoma floridanum; assembly: GCF_000648655.2. Next base: position 732,098 of record NW_019380359.1, on the reverse strand, counting down.
ATTAAAAAAATCATTAGTTTTTCTGAGGTACCTTGTGTGAAGATGATGGCCCTGCCACGATAATACTGACAACACCGTACTCTCTCGCTCTCATCTGCTGTTATATACCTATACTCACGTTGGACTTAAATCTTGATGCTTGTATGTTTGTGTATGTACAGCGCATGCGTATGTACAATACCTGAACAAAACAATTCTTACATTCAAAGTTTTCCTCACTGTTTTCTCAAAATTTAACGTGTTAAGGATATCTTTTTTTTTAAGTAATAGATTCCTTATGATTAAAAGTATATGAATCAATTCGACTTCTGGTCTCACAGCTTTTTATTGTAGTACAATAGTCTATTTAATTTCGGGTTATATAAGGTTATGTGTTAAAATGACGAATTTTCACAAGCAATTTTTTTGAAAATGAATGTCTTGACCTTCTTGACCTACCTATTTCGTTTTTATAAAAAAATCTGGCGTACTTTATTCACATAATCTCTGAATTTTAGAGCATTAAAAATGTTATCTTTAGAAAATATTCACTAAACTGTCTTAGTCAGATTTTTAACAATTAATTTTACTACGAGATAATCATATGTATAAAAGTATGTATTTGAGAAAAAGTTAAGCGAAAAATAAATTTAATTGTTACGAACAAATAATCTTGCTTAATTTATGTTTAAAGAGAAGTTCCTTACATAAAACGTTTAAGTTATGTATAAAAGACAATTTCACGTGATAGCCACCCCCCTGTGAGCTTTGCCATCCCTACGCTATGACGTTGTTGGCGTAGGCCATATATAGTCCGCCTCTGAATTCCAGAAGCTATTATAAAGCTTAATCAACATTATTTTTACTTAAAATGCTTTGAATCATTAATAAAAATGTTTCAAAATGATTAATTTTTGCTAATATTAAAGAAATACAAATTTTCCGAAGCTCCACACCAAAAGAGAATGAATAACAATTCGCTATAAAGAACACGGGCTTGTAAAAGTATAGCTCAAAGAATTCAATCGTACAGAAATAGAAAAATGATGATTGAAGTCATTTGATGTAATAATAATCTCAATTGAGCTTAGCAATATAGCTGCTGGAATGGCAATAAAAACAAAGTTTGTACTTCATATATATATGCAATGAAGAAAATACAAAATTATCTTGACTTATTTAAATGCTACTACATTGTTATTTTTAAAATGCTTCACTAGTCAAATTGTAATGAGAAAGATATCATTTAAGTTTGAACGCTGATGTATAAAATCATAATAGATAATCCTTCAAAATATTGACAGCACACTTGTGATAGTAATTGTTATGAATAGATTAACGTGTGTAATAGATTAAACACAGAACTAATATTAAATTCTTAGCAGTATTTTTTACTATTATGCAGTGACTGCCGTGTTTTTTGCACAAGGGTGCAGTACCTTAGCCTACGTAAAAAGTCAAAAATATTTTTTATTATTAGTTTTTGAAACTCATGATTTAGTCCACTAAATAATATTAAATCGTAGCAAAAATTTTTGAAAGACATGGAAAAAGACTCTATGATTTTCTCTATTTGTATCAACCATTCTCAACATAATAAAAACTAACTATTTTTGTTGACTCTTTAGCAAAGTTTATGCCAGACCAGCCAGCTGCTCCACCAACGATGTATCAGTACCCACCACCTCCACCTCCTCCACCAGCTGGAGCTCATACTGGACCTCAGTCAGCTCCCGCCGCCTTCGTTCAACCTATTAACAACTTAATACTTTAGGTAAAATATAAAGTGTCACAACAGTAATTTTGGTAGTTGCGTTATGGACGTCTTCGCTCTTTCGACCACTGTCATCTTCAGTTGTTTATCAGCAGATTGAAACTACTAAAACCTTAAAATTACTCATCAAAATAACCCTACTTTTTACAGTAAATACTTCCATTACTTCTCCCACTATTACTACTACTACTACTACTACTACTACTACTACTACTACTACTACTACTACTACTACTACTACTACTACTACTACTACTACTACTACTACTACTACTACTACTACTGTTACTACTACTACTACTACTACTACTACTACTACTACTACTACTACTACTACTACTACTACTACTACTACTACTACTACTACTACTACTACTACTACTACTACTACTAATACTGCTGCAACTTCTACTACTGTTACTACTACTACTACTACTACTACAACAACAATTACTACTTCTACTACTACTAATCCTACTACTTCTACTACTACTACTACTACTACTACTACTACTGCTACTATTATTACCACTACCACTATGGCTGCGACTGCTACTACTGGTACTACTACTACTACCTCTCTTACTACTACCCTACTATTTTCACTACTATTACCTTACTTCTACTACCACTGCGTTATTTTATCTACTTCTACCACTACTCCGCTAGTACTACTTCTTCTGACATTTAATGAGTTTCTATTTGTTATTATGATTGTTGTAATGAGAATAAAAAGAGATAAAAAATATTGTTGTACCGTTATAACAAAATATACACCTCTTTGATCATTTGTGATTACTTGATTTTATTGAATAAATGGGTCTCGAAGGTCTTTACCATGAAAAACAGCCTTAGTTTTATGAAACTTTGTCAAACGCTCACGTTTGATCAAACTTCAGCCAATTAGAGGCGATTTAAAAAAAACTTTTATATGAGTTTTGTCTTAACCAATGTTAAATGTAAGTTAAGTTTTTTATAGATTAAAGTTTAGCAGATGTTTATCCAAACTTCACATTATGAATGGCCAAAGTTTCGCTTAATAATTATGATGATAAGAAATATTGAAAAATTTATTAAGATAAAAGTTCCAACTTGTATAACTCCTGACATTTATAATATGTTTTTATAATACAATACTTTCAAAAAAAATCTGGCCAGTGTAATTGAACCTCAGCCACCAATAATCCATTTACAAGACAAGCACACTTCACAACTTGGCTCCGATGATGTAAGTACGATTACACAAATCACCTATACATATCTTACCAATACTATGATTTTTTTTTCAAAATTATATGTTCCATAATTTTTCCAAAACTTTCTTAATTCAAATGTATTTAGTTCAATTTAATAATACCTATGTAAAAAAGTACACAGTGCATCACATTGATTGATTAAGCATGACTAAAAAGTTTAGGGGAAACTATACGCGGGACAACGCACTAAGAAAATTATTCCTCTAATAAGTATTGTAATCTCAATAACTGCACATTCAGATTATAATAGATCAGTTTTTATTCCCTTTATTAACTCGAAGAATATTCATAAATTCATAAATTAATTTTCAACAACATGAGTTTGTTGTAGGATGTAGCATTATTTAAACACTCTTTTCTGGTAGCTGTAAATATTAAATTATTCATGTATTTATTATGATTATTTTTTTTTATTACCCGTATAAAACTTACATTTTTTCTCACTACATATATTCATCACATACTTTTTGCTTTTTTTCAACGCGTGAAATCAATCCAATTCTTTCTTGATTTAAATAATAAAGTAACAAGCTGAACTGAGATAATATGAAAATAATTGATAACAACTTAAGTAAGGAATCGTTTAGTATCGATACAATTTACAATAAATTTTGAAGTACAACACGTAAAAAAAAATCCAGATTAGGATCGAATTTCTGCTACTGAATATCTGAATGCATTACAAGCAAGCTCAATCACTTAGCTACAAAGTAGTTGTACGCACAGTGACATGAATCACCTAAACATCAAATAGATATTAAGTCTTTTTCCTTGAAAATCCACTTTTATAAAATTTAACATATCGTTTTTCAAAAATCATCATTATTCAAATGCATTCGGTTAAAATAAATAACATGGAAACGATATAAAGATTATAATACAGTTGTCAAACTTATAACTTTTTCTGTTCATTACTTAAACATTTATTATATAAGTGTGCTTGATAACTTGTTACTTTATTATTTAAATCAAGAAAGAATTGGATTGATTTCACGCGTTGAAAAAAAGCAAAAAGTATGTGATGAATATATGTAGTGAGAAAAAATGTAAGTTTTATACGGGTAATAAAAAAAAATAATCATAATAAGTTCATCATATAAGTTCAGCTTAAAATTGGCCTCGTGGATCGTAAAGTTTTGATAAATAATTGTTAAACTTAATTTAAACATTGGTTAAGCAAAAACTAAAGTTTGGGAATAGCTCATTACTTTATTGGCTACAGTTTAACCAAAAGCGAGCTTTTGTCAAAATTTGGCAAAACTTATGAATTTTTTTGCAGTTATTTATATTTTTAAATAACGACATACTATGTGCATGCGATAGAAACAATGTAAAGTAGACAATTAACTATAAGGGTAAGTAGGGCTTGACTTACATGACGATACTAAGGCTGCGAAGAGAGCCCTTTAAGTTATAAGATAACTGTTTTTTAACACAGCTCAAATATAAGTTATGATTACAATCATTCCTACAGTGGTCTTTTATTCGAAGAAATGGTTGTAGTCTTGTTAATAGAAATATTAAGGCAGGGTGCTTTTTGTATTATTGATGTCAGACCAAGACTCTACCTTTATACTGGCTTAATATTATTCTTAGCACATTGAAAGTATAACGATACATGATTCAGACCTTAAGGTAGCTTGGATGGTTGGTGTCGTACATACTTTAGGGTGCCATAGGGGCCCGTTATCAAATAATCGTATTTTGATGGTTAATTTTTTTAGAGATACCTTGTTCATCATAAAAACTGCAAACAAGATAAGGAAGTTGACAGAAAAGTGTAGGAAAATAGTAATTATAAAAAAGTCATAGATTTTTCTGAGATACCTAGTATAAAAATGACGTTACTGGCATATGCACTCTTACAGAAAGAGTTAAAGCAGAAAAGAAAAAATTGACATTTTATTTCCTGCTTTTCTTCCAATTTTCTCTGAATGAAAGTCGTTAACCCCATATTTTTCAGAACTCAATTAATGCTTCAGAAAAAAGTACATAATCATAATTTTCTGTTTCTCAGCTTTATCATTTACTTCTGAAGCTAAAGTCAATTTTCTGACGTCTCCCATAAAACTAAAAGTTAAAGTGGCAAGCTTAAGTTGCAACTTGCTTGATAATGAAATGGTTAACTGTATAGTTTTCTTATCACAAATGAATTCAGCATACTTCATTTGAATGATATCTAAATTTCAGAGGTTTTTATCATTCTAATAAAAACCACCCAAGCCACCTTAATTTGACGAAATAATATTCACTGCTACAAGCTACATAAGTTATGGTTACAATTGCATTGTCGAATCTTCAACACGTAGGTTTTTTTTCACGAGCCACCACAAGTGTGGATATCAAATGCCATTTGCTTTACGTGTACACGAGTTATTTAATACAAAAATAAATAAGTATTAACGTTACCCAAGCAGATGCAAGTAAATATTTTGCATTGTCTGCGCATGTCTGCTTTTGTTAACTCTTGTAGGACCTCACGATTTGAACACTTATTCAACAAAATGCAAATGATCTGCAAACGAAATGAGGATTGTTTGTCTCAAAATTTCAGAGCAGCAATTGTAACAATGTAATAAGTTATCAGTTAAGGAAGAACGAGCAAGTGATTATAAAAGTAACTACTATTACCATCTCGATTACCAAATGTGGCATACTAGTAGCTAAAATTGTTGTCATTACTTACGAAAACTAGATGACAAGCTACTCATTTAAAAAGAAATTTTTGATTAAAAAAATTATGCTAAGGAAGACATACCTCCAAACGCCTAATTGTTTAAAATCTTGTTATGTATCAAAGACCCTAATAAAGTAGTAAGTACCAACTATTTCATGTATAACATACAATATAGGTCTTTCATAATGATTCTTGTCATTTAAGAAATGAAATCAGAACTATGTCTCTGAATACATATGAAAACAATGATGTAATAAAGCGCATTAATTGAAAAACATGTAAATATACACAAAATAATATCACAGTGTCATTTTAGCAGTTATAATTACTGTAAAATATTTATAAAGAGTTCTACCTTATCAAATAAATATAAGTATAGTTTTCAGATTGTAATCAAGTTCAATTTGTATTGGAAGAGACAGCATAACACTCAAAACTTTAAAAAATTGATTAATTTCAACTGTTTTATTTACTATTGCCATGTTATAGAGGCAATTTTTTACTTCTTATTTCCAGAATAGTAAAAAATTCAAAAAAATTTTTTTGCATTGTTAATACTTATGGTTATTAGTATTTATTCCAAAAGTGTATACTTTTTTTATTTAAAACTATAATCATAATTGATTGTAATTATGGTGTAAATTATGAATCCAAGAGTTGTAAGATTTACTTGATTCTAAATAAGTTGAATGAAAAAGTGATTTTAATGACGGCTTCGAAAGGCAAGCAAGTATCGTAAGAAATATTTCCAGTAGGATTTTAAGCATAAGAGTTAGTCAAATTAATGTGATCTTGTATGCTTACGTTAAATAATACCATAATTATTATCAATTAAAAATCTTTTTCATCGTACATGAACGAGTTATTAAAATTAAGAAATTTCAGTGTGTTGATTGCTAAAATAAATAAATGTAATTGTTGCTCTTTCTTAGTTAGTTTATACGAAAGAATCATAATGTATAACAATTGCTGTAAAGTTTCCTAATTGAAAGGAGATATGTGCTGCAACAAGCCACTTATAAGCCACTGTGAAAAAACTTTATTTAAATAAACACACCATACAAGAATACAATAGTTAAGGTTTTTGTCTCTTAAGCCTGGTCTGTCTTTCCTGTAGTCAAAAAAAAAAAAAAACAAAAAAAACAAAAAAACAAAAAAACAAAAAAAAAAGCAATAAAAAAGAAGCAGTAGTAATATGAAGTAAAATGATTAATAATTTAGTATTTGTCTCTTAATTTACAATATAATGGTTCGTTACAAATTCAGTATTTTATAAGCTTATATTTTTTCGTATAAGTATCGTTCAAAAAAATTCAATTACATTTGAAATTTTTATTTGGGAACAAGTAACGATTAGTTTTAATAATGCAAAATGGAATGAGTTTTATTTTGACACAAAAGCTTTGTTCTTGCTTAAGTCGTCCATTCTAGATGTATGTTTTGATTTGCTATGTGTTTGAAATTGTACCCTTTTCGACGGTAAATTTTTCAACACGCATAGTTCCTTCGATAAAACCAAAGTACAAAAACAAGAAATTGACAGAAAAGTAACGTGAATTCATAATTGTAAAATTTGGGAGATGTTGTGAGGCAAGCCAGATTAATATTTCATACTTTTCTTTTGATTTTCTCTTAAGTTAAGTCGTTGACCCTATATTTTTAAGAAATAATAGATTCTTGGTAAAAAAAATACACAAAAACTTTAAAAAATTTTTAAAATTAACCAAAGATTTCCGAGGGTATAGTAGATTTTATGATCTCTGTCTATAAAATTAGGTGTTAAATGGGTGAATTTTTAGTAGTGATTTGCGAAAAAACTAAGTCGTGGACCCTAGTATTTTCTTGTTGCAAATGAATTTGGCATACGTTATTTACGTAACTTTAGAATTTCTAAGGTTTTGATCAAGCTGATAAAAATCACCTACGCCATCTTAAATAGAAGCTAAGATAACATGGACTGATAAAAAAAGTTCTGAAATCGCCAAGAAAATGCCGTACTGCCATTTTTGTATGATACGTAATCAACCCTGCTGATTACGGAAAAAATATCAAAAATGCTGTGAGTGTTGCGATCCTTGCGAAGATAACATTTTTTTGCGAATTGAGACGAAGAAACGCTAATAACTCGAAAATGGTAGCACGTATCGAAAAACGGTTTGCACCACTGAAAAGGGCATGAAAAGTTAAATTATCGTATACCGTTGGTTAGATTTCGATGAGTGCAAAGTTTCGAAAAAAACGGTCCAGATAATGTAAACGTGTTTTTCTCGAAACTTTCACTTATCGAAATCAAACAAAGAGTATATTATGTAACTTTTTATGTCCTTTCCATTGATGTAAGCCATTTTCAGATATGTGCTAGCGTTTTCGAGTTATCAGCGTTTCTTAGTCTGAATTCGCAAAAAAACGTTACCTTCGCAAGAATCGCAACACTTACAGCATTTTTTATATTTTTCTCGTAATCAGCATGGTTGATTACGTAACATATTAACATTGCAGTAGCATTTTCTGGGCGATTTTAGAACTTCTTTTATCAGTCTAAACAATTTATTAAGAAGAATACAATTCATCGCATGAGGATCACTAAATGAAGGCTTAAAAAATTTCTTTAATAAAGATCAATTTAACTTATTAAACGTATCTTACCTTTTTTGTTTCTTGAAAGGTCAATTTTATGGAAATACATCATACCTTTTCAAAAAAAAAAATTTTTAAATATTCGTTTGGAATATCTTAACTAAATCAAAAACCGTCAGTATTAGATAGTACTAGATGTAAATTAAGTTTGTACAAGGTAGCTGCAGTGTACCGTAATAGTCACACTAAATTTGTAAGAAAGCGTTTTATATTAACTTTTACAATACTTATATATTATAGTATACTAATACATGCTAAATTAACTTTGACTTATACGTTACAATTATAATGAACTTGATACGTTTTTATAGAAATACAGTTTTTGATTTTTAATCTATGATTCTATTTTTTCCTATAGAACTACTTTATAGTAAGCTGAATATGTGTAAATTTATCAATGGAATTACACTTTCTAAAGAAATAAATCCTTTAAAAGAAATTTTTAAACAAAGAAATGCATCCTAATTCATAATTAGTTAGACAAGCATCAATTATAATGTCTTACAAATAGTTAGTGGAGTTAGAGAAGTCCTCACAATAAATAGTTATTTATTATGTTAGAAGATCCTAAAAGTTATGTGCAAGTTTACTTGTAGTCTGGTTAAAAAATTACTTAACTTACGGCTGAAATAGTGTATTATATATAGTAATAAGTGGTCAATAGTAGCCCCACTTTTTGGCAGTGGTACGTATACTTTTTTTCCTTATACCTCCACCGAATGTTTGACACAAAAATTCATATGATTTGGACTCCTCGTTCTACTCATATAAATAATGCTAGTAATGGCAGCTCTACTAAGTGTACGTTTGTCTGCATGCGCATCTGTACGTACGTTTTTCGAACTCGTTATACTTTTTTAGCCTATATATACCTCTGCAGTATGCATTGCATGCAGCGGCCACGCTCCAGTGACAGTCGATCATTTTATTTAGAAGTTAGCTCGTTATACTTTTTAAACCTTTACCTCTGCACTGTATGCAGCAGCCACGCTCCTGTGACAGTCGATCATTTCAGGTAGAAGTCAATTTGTGCTGGTGTTTTTTATTTACTCATGGAAACACAAGAAAAAAATAACTGTAGCAGAATCTATCGATAATCTTGCGCTGTCAAAGCAATAGCGTCTGATTGGAACATTAAATATATCACATATTACACTAAAGCATAATGGTCATGCAACGTCATTTGCCTTTTCAATACACAAATGTGAAAAAAATAACGTTTAAGAAATGAAATAGTTTACTACCACAAAATTGTGATATGACGTGTATTATTTAGATGCATTATACATAAACAAAATTCAAATTATTTATTAACAAATCTTTGTTTTATTATTATAATCATAATTGATCTGATTTTGTAAATTTTGTAATATAAACTCTGTTGCTGCTGCTTGTCGTCACATAATATATAACTATATACCTACGCACTTGGTTTTGCACACATGAGGCAGGACTGGCATAAGGCTTTTTCTAGCTCGAAATTCAGTCAGATGGAATGAACTTTCGGTGCTAGTGTGAGGAAAAAATTTATTATCAATATAGTATTATATTTTACCTACGTCTTTTCATCCAGAACACTCTGAAAATAGTTTATAGTTTTTTATCTTGTAAATGGAATTATGGTGATATAATATAATAGGTGCATTACATGATTTCGTGCAAATAGTTATTTTATTAAACATCTCTTAAATCACTAAATGTTATGATTGCGTTTCTTACTCATGATACACAGTCCAAAAAAATTGAAAATAAGGTAATGTTTTGCTGTCAGTCATCTCATTTTTTACTTTTTATGTTTTTTAAGCTGCAGATGATTCAACCAAATATTGGCAGAATGAATTATTTGAATTAAAAAAAGTTTTGTGATGACACTTTTTTTTTGTAATAAAATATATATTTAGGTAATAAGTTGGACTAAGAAGCTGGATAATTCAGATGGTCTAATTATTTATTTAAAAAATTTTAAATTATCGAATTACAAATAAATAATAGCTTGTACAATATTTTTTTAAAAACCAACAATTTTCTAAAGTAATACCAGTTAACTACCGACGAACTTTATGGAAATAGTAGAAATGACTTTTACTGTTTTAAAACCATTTTGTAATTCATTGCTTAATAAATTTGATTATGATCACCCTCAAGTTTGATACGTACCTTAACTTTAAGGAGATTTAGGAAAAAAAGTTAAAAATGAAGAAATGTGCCAAAAAAATGTATGTTATATTTGAGGATATTAGGAGTGCACATAAATTTTTTCAGATGTTTCACGAATGGAAATTTTCGAGAAAAAAAATTATCACACATTGACAGTTTAACATGGTCTCTTATGAGAGAGCAAGGTTAGATTTGCCTTTTAATTTAAATTAAGTATATTCTAAATGTGTTGGAACAGAAAAAAACGTTTCCATAGATACCTTGACACAAAAGGAAGATACTCGACAAAAAAAATCAAGCCTTGCCAAGCATTTTTCAAAAATATAATCAATTGTAGTCGTACAGTTTCAAGTTTGTAGAGTGCGAAAGGAGGTGCGCGGTAAAGGGGGCCTAGCTGCGTGGGCAGGGAGGACTCCCCCTTTCTCGCCTCTCTGAACGATACTCCCAAACCTCCTTAAGATGCACGAAGTACAGAGTAAAAGAAGTACATTAATTGTATTCAAGGTACTAAATTTGCATGTATATTTAAGTTTGCCACCAAATATACGCATAATAATTATTTTAGTTCAAGAAACTTTTTTAAAAGTTTGGTTTGACAAAAGTTTTTCCAAAGATTGTCCATGCATGATTCCCAAACAGTTTTAAAACTTTAGTTGAACTAACAAAGAACTTCTGGTAAACTAAGAGATCAGTTTTATTACACTTTTTTCATTTCAATGGAATTTGTGTAGTAGTCTTAGTCAACTTTTAAATAAGTTTAAAAATAACTTGAAAACACTTTGTTGCTATAGTTATTTATAGTTTTATTAAAAAAAACGTATTTACGGGGTACTTTATTTTTTAATTTTTAAACAGTTTTTATGCACGATAAATTTTAAATTAGTATATTTTTTTCAATAATACTTTAATAATTGTATAATATTTTTACTCATGAGCGCACTTAAGTATAAGTGGAATTCCATATCACTAACTCATTTTTAACGTAAGTAAAACATATTTATGTAAGTTATATTATCAAGGTCCGTTTTATTAATAATGTAAGTATTATTTGAAAGGTACGTCAACTCCAAACAAGACAAATATTTTAACAAGTAGTATAGTTTTATAACTATTGTTTTCTTTTCAAAGTAGTAGCAGTTTCATCAGAGTATTTTGTCTTTTGAGCATCATCATTATGTTTTCTTATCATCTTATTTTCTATTTTTGTATCCATCATTTCTACTTCTTCTAGAAATTTAAATTTAAATTTATTTTCTTGCGTTATTAATTACATCTCTTTAGTCTCGATGTCGCTGATCACGTCTTGTTCTTTATCTTCTTGTTCCACATAACTTTCACTTTTATTGAACGTTTCCTTTTTAACTTTATTCATTTCACTTCAGGTAAATTCTTTTATTGAATTACATTCTCATAATCTCTTATCTCGTTAGATTTCTTTTCTTTGCTTTCTGTTTTTGCATTGGTCGTCTTTGGATTCCTTAATGTGGTTCTCCAGTAAACCTGAATGTCTCACAAACTGAATGAAATTTTGAGAGGTTGTTATAGAAGTCCCAATGTACTAACACTTAAGATTTCATACCCGCTTAGCGTGGAAAAATAGGCGTGAAAGCTCTACGAAAATTATACTGACAAGCCGGTTGACATACGAATGGTGATCGGTTTTCACCAAAGCAGATAAATATAACCTGAAAAACGCTCATGACAGTGAAATGAAAATGACAGATTTATAGCTAAGATCACTAGCTTTCTCCTTGTATTTAAAAAGTTGGGACTAAGCGTGGATTTTACTGAGATATCTAATGGAGAAGTGGATTATTTGTTAATTTTGTCGTCTTTTCACCTATATATAGTTATGTAGCACTTCATACGTTACGTTTCTTGTGCATGCATGTACATGCATATACGCATGCATGCGTGTTGTATGTACATGCATCAAGTTGCTACTACTGTGAACAAACCCACTGCTGAACCACCTTAATCGTGCGCAATATGCTGGTAAACATTCTCTATCCGGAAGTACAAGTCCCATTAGATGGCGCTGATGCTGATATCAAAGTTATACCAAGCAAAGCAGACGACTGTAGTGTTACACTACTACCAGTGTACCAGTGTACGTATGCTGTAGTGTAGTACTGTAGTACTACTACAGTGTACTGTGTACTGTTTTTAAAATAAACAAAACATATGATATTTCAAAACTTACTTTCCACGTTTGTGGTGCTAAATATTTTAAATATTGACCTTAATACTGCAGGAGATATGTCACATTTTATGTGATTTTTCATAGGCTCTATGACAAAATTTCTTAAATGGTGTTACAACACATATGCATCGTTACTTTTTCGTCTAATATGACCCCACTGCTGCTTCGAATCTGCGCAACTCAATTGCTCTACAGTATTCTTCGCTTTCTTTTTAATGGTAACTATACAGAACCGTATTAACTATCATTAAACTTACCTCTTTAAAAATAAACATGCACCCACGATCCTACAATATGTTTACAAATACCAGAGCTCACTGCCTTACAACTGTACATTGCGTTAACGTCTTTCTAATTATCATAAGTTTTAATATAAACGCTTTCGTACGATAACTATTCAAGAAAGACTATTGCAAACATACAAAAAGTTTTTATCTAATCCTGTTTTAGAGTTTTCATAACAACCATGTAGTAAAACGTAATTCAGATTTAAATTTATGCTTCCTTCTTTAAAAAGCTGCACTTCTGCACCATCAACATATTTAGTTAACTCGAATCCTTTGATTGTAATGCTTCAAATTTCGACAAACATGAACAATAATATAATATTAACCTACCAAAATTGAAAGTACGTATGTACTTGCCACTCTGCATCATGTGATCATAGTATAACTTTTAGATTAGCATCAGCACCATCTAACGGGGTTTGTACTTCCGGATTCAGCGTTGGTCACGATGGTTGAAAGCTTAATGCCGACCGCAACCTTCAGAGCGCTTCTTCATCAGCACTACCCCTGACCCAAGCTGTAAACTATCGCTGACGGACGCATATGCATATATCTATATAAAGTTCAGAGCTATAGCTCACAGCTTGGCCGGCAGTAGCACTGAAATAGAAGCGCTCTGAAGATTGCGGTCGGCATCACACTTTTGACCATCGTGGCCAACGCTGTCCGGATCAGCGATGGCCACGATAGTCAAAAGTTCGATGCCAACAGCTAAGTTCAGACCGCATAGTCCTAATGCTATAGGTTAGTTGACAGTGTTTGCTAAAGTATACACAATATGTGCCAAACTGCAGACAGCTGACTAGGAACTACACTGATGTAAACATTCAAGTGTAAAACACGCTTACTAAAATTAGATTAAATGTAAAAAATGGTAAAATTTAATCAAAAAAGATAAATAGCTAAGTCAGATATATGCAAAATAATAAAAAAGCTCAAGATATAAGGTTTTTTTTACTACTCTATTGTTGTCAGTTTCTACGAGCCCTGACACAATATGTCATCCCTTCAGGTGAAGAATAATTGCTCGCACAAAAAAAGTTAGCTTCTCTACGTTGGAGTCATCAATTTTGCTGATAAGTAAAAATACTTGTACCCGTGTAAAAAGCTACAGCCCTACTTAGCTTGTGTTGTAACTATGCATCACTCAGTTGGTGCCTGTGCACATGGATTTAGGTACATATATTTTTTTTTTTTTACTGCTTTTAATTATGTCATTTTAGAAGAGCTCTGACACAACGTATCATTTCTTTCGGTAAGGATCACTTTCTTGCACAGAGAAAATGAGCCTTTCAACGTTGGATTTTTCAAATATGCTGATTAGTGAGAATACTTGTGCCCACGTAGAAACCTACAGCCCTGCTTAGATTGTGTCCTAACTGTGCATCACTCAGCTGGTGCCTATACTCATCGCTTTAGGTATACATTTTACTTCTTTGATGTTGTTATTTTAGAACAGCTCTGACTCAATGTGTTATCTTTTTAGGAAAGGAATACATGCTCGCACAAAAGAAGTTAGCCTTTCAACGTTAGAGTCATCCGTTTTGCTGATAAGTGACAATTTCAGTGCCATTTTATTTGGCTTTAGTATTAAACAAACCTTATTACGTACATACTTTTTAAATACAAAAGTACGTTACCGTAGCTCATATATAAGTATACTTTTGTTTTCTTGTCACATTATATTCTCCTGTATGTATTGAGCTTTCCAAATGATATTTTGTAAGTGAGAAAGAAAAAAACAAGAAAAAAGCTGATGTGTAGAAAAATTAAGAAAGTGGCTATACCTGTAGTATAAGATATGTTGTGCGATTGACTGATGATTGGTATAGTGAGCCAATAGAACGTTTATGTAAGATTTTGTCATTTTGATAACTATTTTATTTAAAGAACTTTTTAAATACTTTTTTGGCAAGAAGTTATAATTTATGTGAACCTGTTAAAAAATGACTACATTTAATAAATCTTAACGTGATTAGGCGGAAAGTGCATATTGAAACCGAAATTTTCGTTTACTTTAGATAACTATTATCATTAATTCCAATTAATTTTAAATTCGATGTTTCCAACACTAGTCAATGATGCAGTAAGATTATTCTGTTTTCTGTTGAAGGCCACCTTGCTTAGACACATGCTTCTATTGTATAAATAATATGCGTAAGTGTACATCTTGAGTCGTTTTACTAGATTCAGATTCATTAAAAATAANAAGTTACTTAATCTTACTTAACAATAGTTAATAATTTACTTAACTGATCACTTAAGTTAAAATGTATGGGTCTACTAGACTCACAACGCTTTTGCATTTTGTATTTATATATAACCTTATACATTGTTCATAACTATTTGGTTTCCTTCTTACGTAAAACTTCATTTATTGTATTTAAAAAGGGCGCTTTTATACTCCATTAATTTGGTATGTATGTAATGTATTTAAGTGTGTAATATAATTTTAACTGTATTTGTGTTATGGCAAAAATGTACTCAAACTGTATACCCCTAAATCCACACAGTTTAGAAATATTTTTAATACAAGACTTTACCTAAAAAATCACATAGAAAGTAAGACAAAAATTTTTCTGAGGTAAAAAATGCATGTTTTTACTTGTCATAAAAATTTGTCAATAACACCTCATTGGCAACGTACATTAGAGTAAGCCACTCTTTTCAGTCTTAGATATCGTGTTCATGGCAGAATGCAAGTATAGTTATACGTGCTAAGTACAAAAAGGGGGCTAATCCGTAAAAAAACAGAAATACCGCACGAAATCGAAGAAAGATAAAGGTGTCAATAGCTCTGCAAAATTTACCATGCTAAATAGAAATAGAGAGCGTAAATTAAAAAAAAGGAGAGCTACCACCTACAAAGTGATAATCATTTCAATTTATTTCATAAACATTCTCTAAATAGACAACGAATATTCCTTATTTTTTTTTACTGGATGCATTCATGTTAACATAGTATTAAAAAAAGAACAAAATCTTTAACTAATTATGTATCTTCTAACATACAAAAAAAAATTTTAGCCATGGTTTTGCATCGTTGATTATTCTTTTTCTCTTCTCATCTTACTTCCACATGCTTGCCAGCTCTTCCGCTTCTTACTCTCTGATTTCCATTTTTTTTTCTTCCTGCATTCCAGCCAATTCTGACATCCCATGGGGTTTTCTTATCACCTTTCCAACCTTGTTTATTATATTTATTTTCTTCACTTGAATTTTGTTGTAAATCTTTGAATTCATATTCCTTGTTTTTTCCTATACTCTTAGAACTTTTTTTTTCTATTTTCTGGATTTTTTCTGTAAAGTTTTAACATTCTCGCATTCTTTTAATTCCATTTTTCTTCCCTTTTCTGTATCTGTAATGCCACTTTCTCTCTCTTACATTACATCGTCTTCTTTCTCTTTATTTGGTCTTTCATCGCTCTTTTTATTTCAGCCATATGCTGTTACATAATTTTTTTCCTGAAATAATGGTAAGTATTATTTTCAATATTTGTTAATCTGTCAATTATCATGATTTTTTTTTTACATTAACCATTTTAACTAACCTGCATCACACTGGTTTTTGTAACACCATTTAGGTCCATTTTTATCACTGAAAATAATCAATTAAATAATGATATACTTTTTGTTTCTGATTTAAAAAAAAAAATTTTTTTAACTTAGCTCTTACCACTTGGGTTGATACTTATGTTTTAAAATATGACACTTAAATTACCATTCTCTTCCGTAGCCATGGCTAAATATGTGAAAATGGGCAATAATAATAGTACATAAAAAAAAGATAAAGTGTTAAGTTAATTTAGTTGTTCCAATATTTATTTGTCGGATTAATAACTATACTAAAAAAATAATATTGTCAATTCGACTAAATGTATTTATTTGAATTCAGTTTCGTTGAAACGAATAAATGTTTATTTATGTCGTATTTTCATTATAAGCATTGACTTAATAATTGATTGGTGAGACAATACGATTTATAAGATAGTCATAATTTAAAGTATAATTAATTCATGTTTGAAATCAGAAAATATTTATTGGGAACAAAGCATTAGTTAATTTCAATGAAATAAGTATTGTTTCTTTATTGCTCATTAAAAACTTTTTTCGTTCAATAAAGTGTGTATTTAAACTTATATTTATTTATTTCTATGAATCCAAAATGTTGCACAAATAGCTTCGCCAATAACGCTGCCAGTACTTCTCAGATGGTTCCCCCTTCCCCTCTCTGGCTCGCGGCGAGACGCACAGTTCAGCTGAGTCAGTTCTGCAGCACCCGTGCTACCTCTAACACCGTTACGTCATTATATAAATCTGAATACCAAAACTACAGAGTGGCACTGTAGAGAGGCCGTGTAGTTTTATATTGTATTAAATAAATAGAGTTCAAGAGTTATTACTCTCTTCTGGAAGTATTTATTTAACCTTGTGCCCTGGCCTTTCATCCCATACCTCCAACATGTTATGGGCCCAGGATACGCAAGCCACTGCGCGAGAGTAATTTTCTGATGTAATAAGAAAATCAAAGTGTTGTGAGTGTATTATGTTTTATAGAATCTAGAAGCAGAGTAAGAGAAATAAAGAGGCCAGAATGGGGACAGCGAGCGGAAACTGGACCACTGTTAGAGAGGGTGCACTATTCGCCAGTCATCACCGTTTTTTAATGAGAGTGAGCAGCACTGGGGTAAGTGACGCCGTCTCCAAGCAAAGTTTCCCCAGAAGCGCGCTGAGTGAAATATTCGTAGGAGTGCGTGTGTGTCTTTGTTCTTCTCTATTCCTACAGTCGAGTGCAGTGTATAGGTATGAAAGACTCGTGCTAATGACGGAGATGTTAAAACGAGTGGGAGCGTCCTGCACGAATTTTTGTTTTTCCAACAAAGAGTTTTGTTTCCGCGCGAGCGTTTTCCCATCCTCCCCTCCTCCTCTGTTGACGCGTGGTTTGCAATGGCCGTGTTCGTTTATTTTAACTTGATAAAGTAAGAAAAATAGAGAATAGAGATAACTAACTTCGATTAAATTCTTGTCCGTGAGGGAGGAAGACCAGAGATGTTCACGCGCGCACCCGTGCATGCATGCAACCTGAGAGTAAAATCTCTTGGTGTAACTTCGTGCGTTATACTGCATGAAAGAATACAGTGCGAGCCGGTGTGCTTTTCATGATTTTCTCACCTTCTAATCTCAAAATAGCACCTTCGCCGCTTGATTTTGAATTCTCAGGTGGACGAATAGAATACCAAACTCGTTCGAAAAGGCTTCTTTACGAACCTCGTGATGGCCCTCGCCTTCGGCTCGTGCCGTAAACGATTGCCTTGGTTCTCAAATCGAAGCCTTTGCAAACTCATACGTAATATACTAATTCTCGAGCACTTTTACTTTGGATGGTTGTATGTAGTGCATTTAACTTTGAATAAGAATAGAGAACACGTCAATTATACCCATTTACATTCTCGTTTTGGTACCTCCGTTTAATTACACACGTACATGCCTGTATGCTACGGCGCCCTACCTTGCTGAAAGTCCGTCTCCATTCTTTTAAAAACGCTGAGAAAAATTTTTTACTTGCATGCATACTTTTAAAACCCATGTAATAGACTTAGCGATACGTCTCAGGGCCGTGATCAGTGGCAAACGTGCTGCGCCACTGGAATCTGGTGATGACTAGAAAAACTGTGTGCACCCTTTCGAGCCCTGTGCAAGCCCATGATCAACCTACCTTCAAATAATTTCATTGCCATGCGTGAAATTCTGACTCGGTAACTGGGTGCAAACTCGCGTTTGACTCTGCCGGAAGAAAGCCCGTTTTTCGTTTCGAGCGAAGATAAATTCACGCTCGTTTCTCTTGGTTCAGGAGCGCTTAAGTGAATCTTAAAATCACTAGAGGTTACCTGTTGGAATACAACAAAATATTTCAATATTTTTTAAGTTCAAATTTTTTTATTCTATTAAAGTCCGGGAAATTCAGAACTATTGTGAAATTCCAGAGTAAAATTAGAATACATGGAAACCTAGGGTAAGAGAGTTTATTTCACATGATTTTTTTAGAACAAAGGCTTAGAATATTTAAGAATATTGCAGAATTTCATTGTAAACTGATAACCACAGTGGCTTACTCAAATTTAAAACTGTGATGAGAGCATTTAATTAACATAAGTCAGAGTCATTTGTACAATCACATGACAAATGGAGAAGCTGTTGCGCATTGTCATGAAGAACAGCGATGATGACTCCTTCGAAGTAGAGATCAAGTTCACCATCAAGGAGACCCAGCAGCAGGTCAAATCATCAGACCGCAAATTAGGTCCAAGCTTACTCCTTCGTTCAACTTCCGAAGAGGCGGCAGCAATTGACTTGTCTGCCAAAGCCCAAAGGAGCATCGGCGCTGTCAACCCTCACCTCTTATGAGCCATCAACTGACACCTTTGCTGCTGGTTTCTCACCCTCTGGAGGTTTGCATGCCCTGTTATCACTTATCAGCGAAACCACTCCCAAGGTGACGAACATCATGCATCGTCCGACCATGATTAAACTTGCAGACTCAATAAAGAGCTTAGAGTCTGCCTTGGCTAACCATTCCGAGAGACTCAAAGAAGTGAGTAAGAGTCAAGAGGCCACGACTCAGACCATAAAAGAGGTGATCGACAAGATGGTGGAGGCGTCCAGAAGCAACCTAGAGGCTGAGAGGCTGTGCATGACGGAAAAACGTCTTACTGTTCACCTGGCACGCCACATCTCTCATTGGCATTTCCTCCCTCTCGGTCGTCCGTCGTTTCTGCCTTTGCTCTGCCTGCTCCTCCTGGCTCTCCTCGGCCACAGCTCCCATCGCTAGTGGTACCACCTCACTGTCGTCTGTCGGGCAGTCGACCACAACCTTGGCCTCGGACTCCAGATTCTCGCTTTTGCTCACTTGCACTCATGTTCAGCAAAGAATGAAAAAAAGGAGCTCACTATAACAAATGAAAGCCTTTCACTTCAGGGCTCACACAAAGAAAACGGAAGCACGAGATCCCTGGCACAAAACCACTCGCGAAGGTGAAAAGAAGACAGTCCCGCGCAGTGGAAGCGTGCTGGGCCCATAACCTGTCAGCATAGCTGTGTCCACTACGCGAGACCGCTTCCTTACTATTATGTGCTAGGGTACAGGAAATCAGATAAAAGGAAAAAAAACACACTGTCGGTTATATTTATAAACTTAAACAGAATTCGTTGTTGTACAGCCTTGCTGTCCTCTACATACAAAAACTCTTACCGTCGTTTATATCTGTCGTCTGTACAGGTAGCTTGTATTCAACTAACTTGTAGACCGATGTGCAGCATCAGTCATATACTTAAGTACTACTAGAATTATATAGATGGCGCTCTGTGTAAGCTTTACATACAACAAGAATTTGAACGGCTTCTCATCTCAATCAATGGTCCAGATACGTCCTCTATTATAGTTAACAAAGGCCTTCCTCAAGGACTTACTATGAGTCCAATACTATATGCTCTGTATACTGCAGGTCTGGACTTAACTCTACGAAAGTTGGTCTCCTCCTCTCACTTTGCAGACGACCTGGCCTTACGGGCATCCTCCTGTGACATAGAGGGAGGTTTAACACCTCTAGAAAACGCATCCAATAGTGTAATCAATTTTTCTTCTGGAAGGGGCTTAGAAGTTACTTCAAGGAAATCAGGTCTAGTAATTTTCAACCACGGTAGGAAGAAATCAGACAATCTTTTAATAAAAATCAATGGGGAACAGGTATTTGCTTCCAATGATTGGAAGTTTCTGGGATTTACATCTTAACCAGAAGCTTAAATGGGACAAACACATCTGTTTTTTAAAAAACAGGTGTAACCTACCAATTAACATAATAAGTTGCCTCACAAGAACATGGTGGGGGGCAGACCCAGACCTGCTACTTACCTTATATAAATCTCTTGTTCGTCCAATTCTAGAGTACGGTGGCTTTCTCTTTTCACCGTGCTCTAACACTCTGTTGAATAAATCACAAATTATTCAAAACTCAGCCATCAGAAAGGCTTTAGGCTTTCAGAAGAGTACCCCAATTAATGTCTTAACTGCAGAATCAAAAATTCCCTCTTTAAATAGCAGATTTCAATACTTAGCGCACATCTACATCCTTAAAAAATGGGCTATAAAAGATAATCCTATTGTCAAAAGTATAGATTTACTTTGCAAACTATCAAATGATTACTCCTTTGAATTCAATTTCCGGAAATCCTTACTGGTCAAGTGCTATGAGGAATGTTGGCACTTTGAACCTATTGTTATCCAATCCAAAAAGTTACCTAAGTTTGAATCACCTTATAATAACAATTTTACACTCCTGGATATTGATCTGCTCTCGGGCAATAAAATGGTAACATCACCAAATCCCAACCTGGAGTTTTACAATCTCTTTCCACCCAATGACCAAGTAGAATACATTTTTACAGATGGCTCTAAATCCTCACTGGACGACGATTTCAAATCTGAATGTGGTTTAGCTGTTTGGTGTGAGAAACAGAAATATACTTGCTCATTCAGAATCTCAGACTACAGTTCAATTTTCACTGCTGAAGCGATGGCCATTATTCAGGCCATCAACCTAATCTCTAAAAACAATGACCAGGAGTTTAAAATATTCTCTGACTCACAGAGTGTTCTGACAGCTTTGAAAGCCTCCAGATGCTTGGACCAAGAATCGGTACTGATTATTTAATTAAGAAACAAAATCGTGGAAGCGGT
Source organism: Copidosoma floridanum (assembly GCF_000648655.2). The sequence goes on along the minus strand of NW_019380359.1, from coordinate 710,394 downwards.
AGCCAAGGGGAAAACAATTAAGTTAATTTGGATACCTTCTCATGTCGGTATTCAGGGTAATGAGGAGGCTGATCTGTTAGCAAAATATACCTCTAATAAGGGGATTTTTCTGGATGAGGCGATTCCTAGTTCAGATCTTTTTGGACTGTTTAAGTCCAAATGTGACTATGATAATGAAACCAAACTAAAAGAGCTTGCACATTCTAAGGGAACAGAGTATTTCAAATTCTATCACACTAGGTACAAGCTCCCATGGTTTCGAAACTCAGACTTTGACAGGAAGTCGATAGTTATTTTTAACAGAATGAGAAGTGGCCACATGTCCCTTAATTATTACTTGTATAGATATCATATTACAAATAGTGATCTATGTAAATGTGGTAAAACACAAGACACAATTGACCATGTTCTCTGGCACTGTTGACTATATGAAAGGGAAAGAGCCGTTATGCGGGATAAGCTAAAGAATCTAGTGGCATTTCAAGAAATTGGCAACTTTTCCATGATTTTTATGCTAAGTGTTATGAATAAAGATATGCTGAGAATATTAGCAGAATTTATTGATGTGGCTAAGCTGAACATATAACGGTTTATATTTATACTTAGGAGCTATAGAGGTATATATTATACTAACACTAAATTCCATTCAGTTCTAAAAGAGAAATTTAAGTTACTTAATCTTACTTAACAATAGTTAATAATTTACTTAACTGATCACTTAAGTTAAAATGTATGGGTCTACTAGACTCACAACGCTTTTGCATTTTGTATTTATATATAACCTTATACATTGTTCATAACTATTTGGTTTCCTTCTTACGTAAAACTTCATTTATTGTATTTAAAAAGGGCGCTTTTATACTCCATTAATTTGGTATGTATGTAATGTATTTAAGTGTGTAATATAATTTTAACTGTATTTGTGTTATGGCAAAAATGTACTCAAACTGCCAATAAAAATTTTATTCAATCATCATACAACAAGAATTTTTTTAGTTATTAATAATCATATAACATAAAATTGTTTTGTCCACATGCTTTTGTAACTGGTTTTTTTTTTTTTTTTAGATGTACAAAAATAATGTAAAAACTAAATAAGATGTATCCAACAAATTTTGAGCGCACTCCAATTAGCTTTGTACGAACCAATTTTTTGAACAGTTGTTTGCCTACTATTTGATTAAATATGTATACAGTCAGCTGTAATTACATTACATTATATTACACAGAGTATATTTTAAATTTTTATTAATTGTATCAAGGTTTTTTAATGGAAGAAGCCAAAACATAAGTTAAATCTTGATACTAGCAATACATCACCTACAGTTTTTCCCTGTCACTTGGTTAAACGTTAATATATAGAGTTAAAACTGCAATGCATGAAATAAAATACTTTTAAAACTTTACTTAATATTTTTAAAAATTTTCCAATTTTCAGAAGAGATTGAAAACAGCAGCAAATAATAACGTACTACACTGACATTAAAGTGTTTTACAAAAGTGTTGTACAAGTTCATAAAGTTAACTTGAATCTTTTGAATATTTGTTTTATGACAACAAACTTGCTACTATGAGTAATTGTTTAACTAGAAATCTTAAATGATCATTGAAAATGGACGTTGTCATGTAAATAATAATATTTAATTTTGTACGTGTCGAAACAATTTTCATTTGTTATCTCTACGTAAAATTTTGTAAAAAAAAAAAAAACTAGCTTTGTATACTAGAAATGCAATTGATCACAAAAAGTTTATAAATTTTACACCTTTAACACCTCTTTTTTAACTGGAAAGAGCCACTTTGTTTTTAAATGTCAACAGCTCACTTGCAGAACAAATTTGAAATAGATACTGTACAGGGTATCTAAGACCCCTTCATTGTTAGTCTTCAGATCAGGAGACTAAGAGTCCAAAGTATTGTGCTTGCATTGCTTAGCACCTAGAGATGTATACATTACGAAATAAGCTGTACGTACGCAAATTTTTTTTCATTTTTTAAAAGATATGACGCGTATGAGCTCAATAGTTGGACTCAAGTTCAAGTCTTCAAGATGTGACAGTTAACTATGATACTCTACTGTTACAGTTTGGAATAAATCTTCGGGTAAAAATTTGACTATGCATCTGTGTTTATTCAGTCAGCGCGCTGTACATGCTTTATTTTGTATATTACCTTGGCATGGTCAGAGCTTATTGTGCGAGGAGTAAGTTATTCTCAATAGTAGAGTCTCAAATAGTTTGGTGTATTAGAATAGAAAGACTAATTTGTGAAATTAATTGTTGTAAAATTATTTTCTGTATCTGTATTCTCAAGCAACCACTTTGTATTTATTTTTTTGAATAAGTACTACTAACAGATTCCACCATCATTTGTAAGTATCACATGTGTACGTTAGAAAATGTTGTAATCAGGAATCTGTAGTTGATGTACATTAATTCACCAAAACATTCACCGTTTTAACATATTTTTTTGACCAGCCACTTTTCATCTGTCGCACTCTCTTATTATTGTATACATAAAGTCTTATTGTACAGTAATAATGCATTTAAACTTTAAAAAACGTTATACAATGAAAAAAAAAGATAAACAGGTGTGCCACCCTTATTGCCAAGCATTTGTTGTCAGCAAAAAAAAATTGATGTAAATAGCTACACTCCAAGATCTTAAATATATCAGGTAAAATTCAGGACATTTAAATATCTTATTAAATTAAGAAGCAACATACTGTATGAACCGTGTCAATATTTGTTTTTACATCCTTTTTTCTTTTTCTCAATAGTCTTACTTTATTCCAATTGAGATAACAAAGTAATATGTATAATTTTTTGTTAAATGGCTGATACAAAAAAATTTAGACCAAAGTATCATGACTTAGTGAGGAGTATGTGGTGGACAATAAATTTGTTCTTAAAATTTGTTGAAGAGATGTGATAAGACCATAATTGTGATAGTTGTACTGGAATAAACGATAGTAAGAGTATTGAGATCTTATCTTTTTGAGACGGCAGAAATATCCGTAATTTATACATATATTTCTTTGGAACAAATTTTTTTTTTTTTTATCGGCACAACGTACTCTTGGCCTATAGAATTAGCTACAAATACCTTCAGTTAAAAAAACCGTTTTTGTTCCCAGAAACAGTTTTATTTGTAATATTTTGGTCTTTTGAACGCATGTTAGTTAAATAGGACAGAACATTGCATAAAGATGTTTTTATTTAAATTAATCGAATAATTTTAGATCTGCAACAGCTCAAAAAAATTAATTTTAAAGGCTTTGTACTGTGCATTTTGGAATAATTGTTTTTGTGTCACAGTAATTTTTTGCACTTAAAATAGTATTATGCGGTCTATGTAGAGGAGGCTTCGCTGCTATAACATCTATCTTAATTAAGTAATATATATTTCTAAGACAAAAATATGAAAAATATTTTTTAGGCTAATAAAAATTTAATGAGGATTAAAGTTCTGTCAGTCTATTTGTACCACGTGTCATAACTAACAGGAGTTCATTCACATATTAATATGAGATACCGCTATACGTATGTATCTTTCTATATTATTTAGTTGTATGGAATTAAACCATGACTTACCTACTCCTCGCTTTTTTTATCACCTTCTTGAATAATGTAGCTTCTGTATTTTTTCCATGATTTTAAGCCCATTACAATTAAATCGTTCCTCCTCATCACTCTTCTTTGCTACTAATTGGTTTCTCTTCATAGACAGTTAATCTGTAGTTTTTTCGTGACTTTAAACAATCTCAAAGTGGTTTATTTCATCTTCTTGTTTCTTCTTACTTGTCCTCACTTCTTCACAACTTCTATTATTACCCTATTTTCATATATTCATACAGTTGCTTTGTAAAAATGGTTACACTCTCCTTTGGAAGTTTCTTAAGTACAACTACACCCACACTGTGTAATAATAGACATTTTTTGTGTTTTCTTTGTTATGTTAAAATAATCAATTATATTACATCTAGCCTTACACTTTAAATACATGATATATTTTTCAATAAGCCTTTCATTTAAAATACATAATATTTATTTTTCTTGATGTATAAAAGAATTCCTAGAAATGAAATTTGTATTTTTAACGTCTTATATTTAACTGACGTTTAATGTTCTAATCCAGGTTGTAAGTTTGTAGTTAACCTTTACCACATGTTCAACAAATTTTCTGATCTGAATTTTTTTTATATTTTAACATGTGTTCTGTTAAATTTGTGGATCTTTGTAACTGCTTTTTACATGTAATACTTCTANTCCATTGCACCGAGAACACACATTAAATAATGTGTCAAAAATATATATGTGTAGCAAATATACACATTATTATATAACTCAGTAGCCACCGATATATACTTGCCCAAAAATATAGGTATATAGTGACATGATAGCTTTAGCAACCATGTCACAGTATATGCTTTTCCTATATATATTAATATATAGGTGACAACGTTTCGACTACACGATAGGTGCACCTTTTCGAGTCTAAATTTTCTAAGAGTAACGTCAAAGAACGAAGTAATGTGTCTATACTCGAAGCAATGTCGGCAATCTCTCATTATCGTCACATATATATCAATACATATATGAACAGCATAGCCCTTGGCTTACTACGTTATGTTATCTGCTTTCATCTCTGTTCTTAAATGCTGTGTTTTAAATAAAATAAATAATTTTTTATACTATTTTTTTGTACTCTTAAAAAATTTTTAAGAATTAAACAAAATTTTTTTCGTATTGTACAAATACAATAATTAATTTCGATTGCTTATTCTTTTACAATTTTTCCATTCATGATTGTAGTTATTTTTTGACTTTAGAATGTTCGTCACATTATTACTGGGGAAAAAGTTCTGAGAAGTGAGAGGAGCATAAATATAAGCAGCAAAGCTGGCAATTATTTTTCTTATGTGGATGTTCTTACATACATACTTTTAGGCATACTTGATCACCTCTTCCAAAATTTATTTATTAATCAACTTGTGGATTTATTTTAAAATTCGATGGGTTCATCTAAAAGTAATCTCTTACACTAAAAAAATTTGAGGGATTTCTACAAATTGTAAATTGAAGATAGTAATGGTGGTATAAAACATTTTGTTATTAAAGTATTCGCTAATTTCTTATTTGATGATTCTAACGACGATTCAAAGTCTTATAATCATATTTAAAAAAGAAAAGAAAAAAAACGTTTATCATACATTATAATTTTGCAGATTTTTACACTAATTTTAAAGTACTGCTGTGGCGTGTTAAGTTTTTTTTAGTTTTCATCATTGCACAAGAAATTCTTTACAAAAAATAAATGACAAAACTTCTATTTGCTAACATATTTCGTTAAAAAAAAACTGATAATTAAAATTTCTCTAAGTAAGTTTGATAAAAATTTGATTTAAGATATTTTTTGCATGTGATTTCAATAATACAAGAAGCATGTCAAAATTAACAGTTGTTTATTTCTCTCCTTTTGTGCTTGATTTGCACGTTCCTTGGTCCTGATAAGTCTCACTGTTGTTGTTGACATTCTTTGCTCATTGTATTGCTACATCCTCTGTTTCTGCTATTTTCTCTATATAAATCCCTGCCTTTGCTATTATCTCTTTATGTCCGATTCTCCAGCGTGTCACTGGCTTGAACATTTTTTTGATAGGTAGGTTAGTCTTGATAACATTTTCTTGCCATGTATCCAAATTTTTTACATTTACAACACTGTTCTTTTATATTTGTACGAAATGTAATAGATTTATTTTAACTTTAACTTTTCTTTATTAGAACTTTTTTTTCTATTTTTGATTTCACTAATTGCCAAGATCTTTGTCCTTCAGGTATAAAATCCATATCGTATTTAATGAAGTTACAGCTTGCTAGAAATTCCTGTACTGTTTGCTCTAATTCAAAGAAAGATTCTTTTATTTTTTCAAAGCTTTTAAAAATACTCCCCCCTTTCCCTACCCCCTTGCTGTACTTCTAGTACCTTTCGCACTATCTAACGCCACCACACCATACTGCACTATACGTTTATAAATTTTATTTCTTTTTCTTTTAACCAATTCTGAAAAAAAAAAAAAAAAAATTAGTTTAGGACACACCGTGCACAGGAGATGATAGTATCAGCCATCTGTCGTGGCTCTAAATACCTCGATTTACACACGCAACTTACAACTCGTGCTGCGCACTCGTGAAAATGCGTGTATACGTCGAGATCTTTAGAGCCACATTACGAACTGACACGCGTGCGTCAATCGCCTTCCTCTTGCACTAGTATCGTAATAGTATATTACGTACGAGTTTGCAAGGGCTTCGATTGACGAACCGAGAGATTTATGGCACGAGCCGAAGGCGAGGGCCATAACGAGATTCGTGAAGAAGCCTTTTCAAACGAGTTTCGTATACTATTTTTCCACCTGAGAACCCAAAATCAAGCGGCCAAGGTGCTATTTTGAGGTTAGATGGTGGAAATGTACTATTTCAGAATAATTAGAACCTTTAACCTCTTGCAGACTAACTCAAGCCCTTATTCACTCTGCTATGAGATGTCCTCATAAATGAAGTTTGATTATTTCTTTCTATGTTGAGGCTTATAACTCATTTTTAATGTAAAGTTTTACTTACTTTTAATTAATTAATTAAGTTTGATAAACAATAACATTAATATATTAAGAATTCATTAAATAAACTAATTTTTTTAGTTCATTGGTTTTGTCGAAAAATAAGAATTTACTCCATTTCAGCAGAGCAGTTCTCTATGCATTAATAAATATTAATTTACTCATTGCTAACTTGTTTCTTTAACAATAATTAAATAATTTAAATAAATAAGTCAAGGAGTTGTGACAGAGATTTTCAGCTGATAAACAGCCGTCCCGTATCCTCTCACAAAATCTCTTCTCTTACTTTGCTTACCTTATCCATACCCACTGGATACCTCTCCTCCAGGAGGTCCGCCAAAGGTAATTGGCTTGAAAACGCCGAACACTCCTGGAAGAAAATTTAAAAGATCAAAAGGGGACACTAACCATAGATAAACACTATCACTTCTTTAAATTTTCACAGTACATCCACGATTTTTTTTCGCCTTCGTACTCACTCTCCACAATTTCATGCCTCTCTCTCTCTCTTTCTACATAGATATGTATACTGGGGATAAGGTGTTTATATTTATATATTTACTGGCACACTGCTCTCAAGATAAAAATCCTGGTGTGGAGCCCGGCTGGTCTTTCTCCGTTGGCCTTCACCTTGGCTCGGTTGACGGTGTCCCGCACCTAGGTCTCTCATCCATACGTATACTTACACACATTATCTCACGCACACCTCGTATCCCTTACCTTTCACGCACGCAACCTTGATCCCAAAACTCTGTCAACACCTTTTTTAGTGCCTATACCACTTGTTGCGTCCTCACACACTCACCCGCGCTTGCTCGGATCGTCCTAACACTTTATTCCGTATACTACCCAGTGCACTGTTCATAGCACACTTACCTTCTTGTTATACTCGCTATTGTACGGACTACCTGGAACTCGTCCAGCTTATCGTGGTGGCTCGGTGTTACACTTGATCTTGGGCAGTCTTCTTCGATACTCTGGTATACTCTCCTTACTGTTACTTTTCTTAATCCTCTACTCTACTTGTCACTTTTCTCTGTAAATCACGATAACTATCTCTCTGCTATCTGCTCTCTAAGCGGCTCCGTATGATATTGACTGCGCTATGCAGTAAGTCTGCATAGGTCCACGCGCCCCTCCGTTTGCATCTCAAAACCTCCAACGCTTCTTCTCTCTTACACACATACGATCACTCAGCCATACTTCACACATATTCAACTTTTCTCATTGCCTTTGGTCCTTCTCCCTCCCCTTGGCTCGTAATCCATTGCACCGAGAACACACATTAAATAATGTGTCAAAAATATATATGTGTAGCAAATATACACATTATTATATAACTCAGTAGCCACCGATATATACTTGCCCAAAAATATAGGTATATAGTGACATGATAGCTTTAGCAACCATGTCACAGTATATGCTTTTCCTATATATATTAATATATAGGTGACAACGTTTCGACTACACGATAGGTGCACCTTTTCGAGTCTAAATTTTCTAAGAGTAACGTCAAAGAACGAAGTAATGTGTCTATACTCGAAGCAATGTCGGCAATCTCTCATTATCGTCACATATATATCAATACATATATGAACAGCATAGCCCTTGGCTTACTACGTTATGTTATCTGCTTTCATCTCTGTTCTTAAATGCTGTGTTTTAAATAAAATAAATAATTTTTTATACTATTTTTTTGTACTCTTAAAAAATTTTTAAGAATTAAACAAAATTTTTTTCGTATTGTACAAATACAATAATTAATTTCGATTGCTTATTCTTTTACAATTTTTCCATTCATGATTGTAGTTATTTTTTGACTTTAGAATGTTCGTCACATTATTACTGGGGAAAAAGTTCTGAGAAGTGAGAGGAGCATAAATATAAGCAGCAAAGCTGGCAATTATTTTTCTTATGTGGATGTTCTTACATACATACTTTTAGGCATACTTGATCACCTCTTCCAAAATTTATTTATTAATCAACTTGTGGATTTATTTTAAAATTCGATGGGTTCATCTAAAAGTAATCTCTTACACTAAAAAAATTTGAGGGATTTCTACAGATTATATAAATGCAATTTCACGTAATTTTTTTTTATAAAGTTACATGTGAAATTGCAATTTTTTAAATCATACACATTCAAATGTGTACAGTTAAGTAATCTGCAATTTAAAAAAACTTTTGTATGCTATTGCAAGTGTGTGTTTGATGAGAATAACACCTGTCCAAAAAACCTTTATGTGATGAACGTCTTCGAAAGACATTCACTGGCATGTAATCCTACCCTATTAAATAAATTGGTACAGCAGGATGATTTTTCTTAAATTTTTTTAAATGCAATTATATTTTGGGTATTTAATATGGACAAGGAATAAGTGTGTAAGTTTATGTGACTGATGTAATCGTGACGGAAGAGATGTAGTCAGCGTAGGCAGTAGAAAGTTGTTTTGAAGTTGTGGGAAGATTCAATGAAAGTGCACAGTTTGGTACTAGGTAGCCTATATATTTTTTATATTGTATTGTGCTGTAATATGTTATTTATAATTGTTTGTTAACTAAATATTAAAATATTTACTAAGACCATACCCAATTTACGTAGATAAAGTCATTCCTATGATAATTGCACCACCACTGTAAATAATATTGTTTCATAAAGGTATTTTTATACTCATACATACATTGTTAGCCAAATAATTTTATGGAAATATGACTCCATACCTAAGTATCCAAGCTTCCACTGCCTACTAGTTTATAATCGCTCTTACTTTAACATCAACTTTATTCCATGCTGCGTTTGTGTATGCGTGCTCTGGTATTTTGTTGCTTACATTCTTTATAGTCCAGTTATATCAGCAGTGAAAATTTTAAACTGCTGAATTCTTTTCCATTGCATACAGGAATTACGATATTATCAAATTTTTTTTGTATCTTCAACGTATTTGTTAGACTCTACTATAATTTTGTTTATTATTACTATTTTTGTGGTTATTTTTACTCAACTTATTCTCATATATTTTATGTCATTATCTACACATAATTTTACTTGTTGACTTGCTATTTACTCTCTTAAGTTTTTGCACCGAATTTTTACTACTGGATTACTGGTTACTTAATTACATACTTTTAATTATGTGTTTGCTGTACAGTATTCTGTTGTCTATGTTGTTTGTGCAGTGTAGTATTCCACACTTATTCTTCCATTCCACTTTAGGGAACCACTGTTCCCTTTTAACTTTAATTTTTTTGCCCTTTTAATCGTTAACTTTCCTCTTATAGTGTGTTCAGTGTATGGCAATATTAATTATGTATGCGCTCTGCCTTATTTTAAAATTATATACGAAACTACCGTGAATTAGGCATCTAGTTAATATAATTTTATATTCAGTGTTGTTTTACATCCAATACAATATATTTAAAGTCTGACATGTTTATTTGTTTATTCATCTATCTGTCAAATTTACTTTTTTGTACAAATTTTTTATCATCGTGTATTTATGTTAAAAGGAAGTTCTTTCGTGTCTTCGTGTTACTACATACTTTGTATTTTATGTGGTTAATTTTATTTATTTATTTATTATTGTTATCTTAGTAACTTAATAAAAAATCACTTCTATATATTTAGAGGAAAAGACAATTTTTCTTGTTTTGGTTCTACAGACTGCACTACCTGGTACAGTCAAACGACTTCTGGCGATTATTTCTACTCATTTTCTTATTGATTTAGTTTATGTACCAGGATCAAAGATAAATACCTCCAGCACAATATACTTATAATTTTATGTGTGTCAGCTGTTTATCCATCCGTTATTGTTATAATTAGTAATTAACTGTTGATTTTTTCCTGTTCTTTTTATAATGAACTTAACAGAAACTTATCGTCACCACATATTTTAGAGAAAGAAAATCTGCCTGATTTTCGTCTTAAAGACAGTGCTCCTCGATACAGTTGAGTAATTCCTAGTGCTCAGACTCGTTTTCCTATTGGTTTTAATTATGTGTCATGTTCAACAGCAATTCTGTTACATGAGTGCAGGGCCGTAATTAACATTCTGCTTAATGTTGTACTATCGGCACGGTTTAAACTAGCAGCAACTCTTGCATTTCTTGTGGTTTTTTATGATTTTCTGTAATCATTTTGTAACAGATTCATACTAGCCCCCCTCCCCCAATAAAGAATGCACTTATATGTGAGAAAGAGGAGAACTATTTCTGCAGCTGTTAACTTTGCTATTAAATATGCAAGCCATTTAACATTCCTTCTTTCTTCACGCATTTGTTTAATTTCGACGAGCACGCAGCCCTTTTTGATAATTTCTTCTAAGGGAGCCCTGTTGGCTTCTTAGTTAGTTCTGGAGTATTTTTACCTGTTGAAAAGCTTATGTAATTCCTTATAAAATAAAAGTATAATGCTACTTTTATTGTCTTCTTATATTTTAACGTCTCATTTAACTTTTTCAAGCTCTCATCAATATTATTATATAACTCAGTAGCCACCGATATATACTTGCCCAAAAATATAGGTATATAGTGACATGATAGCTTTAGCAACCATGTCACAGTATATGCTTTTCCTATATATATTAATATATAGGTGACAACGTTTCGACTACACGATAGGTGCACCTTTTCGAGTCTAAATTTTCTAAGAGTAACGTCAAAGAACGAAGTAATGTGTCTATACTCGAAGCAATGTCGGCAATCTCTCATTATCGTCACATATATATCAATACATATATGAACAGCATAGCCCTTGGCTTACTACGTTATGTTATCTGCTTTCATCTCTGTTCTTAAATGCTGTGTTTTAAATAAAATAAATAATTTTTTATACTATTTTTTTGTACTCTTAAAAAATTTTTAAGAATTAAACAAAATTTTTTTCGTATTGTACAAATACAATAATTAATTTCGATTGCTTATTCTTTTACAATTTTTCCATTCATGATTGTAGTTATTTTTTGACTTTAGAATGTTCATTAGAACATTAAACGT